>NW_021027355.1:349613-507243 GCF_004153795.1 Camellia sinensis
AAAGAGTGAAGAAATGAGGGAGATTGCAGAGATTTATAAGTGCTGAAATGAAGTGAGAAAAGCACTAAAAGCATGCAAACAACTCAAATAAGTGGTGTCTAAAGGCCTCAAACACCAACCTTGTAAGGACACTTACACTACAAGCATACAATACAAGACTCAAAGGCAACAATCAACCAAAAAAAGAGTTAAAATAGTACAAAATAGAGCCTAAAACATGTTGGAATTAAGCTACAAAAGGCTAGAAAAAGATGCTAACATATAGAGCTATCTAGGCTAGCAAAAAGGACACAAAGAGGGGAGGCTAACCCCTCCAATTTTGGACTTCAAAATCTGATTTTTACCACTAAAAATGCTCTGAAATTCAGTGTTCAAAAGTGTAGAAAAAGATGGTTTGAGGGTGGAAAACAGAGGTGGAAAAAGCCTTACAAGCAAGGAATAAAGAAGGGTGAGATACCCTCCTAACCTTAAATGGACTAAAACACCAATTTCAACCCACAAAACAGAGTTTTTTATGGCCTAAAAACAGTAGGAATAGATAGAAAAACAAGTATACAAAGAAAGCTTAAAAGGGAAGTAGTATACCACTTGAAGCAAAGATCAACTTTAGGCACTAATTCAAGCCAAAACCAACTTCAAGAGCTCCAAGAAGGCCTCAAGGAACTTCATCTCAAAGATGATCAAATTTGGTTAAGGAGGTGTAGGAAAAAGTGTAGTGTGTGTAGGCTAAAATGCACAAATTTGCAAGAGAGAGAGAGAGAGAGAGAGAGAGAGAGAGAGAAATGTAGAGAGGGAGAGAGAGAGAGCGAGATTTTTGTTCCAAATTTTCTAACCCTCAAAAATGGAGGAGGAGACCCCATATATATAAAAAAAAACATGCATTTGGCTAAAAGAAATCCATCCATACACGTGTTTGGAGATAAAGCCCATTGTGCCAACAGCTAGAACAGCTGTCAACAAAATATCTGAAAAAAGACACTGGTGGCCAGCAGGCCTCAAACATGGCCGGCAGGCCACCAGCACTTGGATGGCCGGCAGCCTCAATTGGTGGCCGACAGCCACCAGGGGTTGCAAGCTTAAAGGTTTTGGTCCAAAACAAGGCATAGAATGAACAGGGTGTGAAGGCTCAAAGACAGGGCATTCTGCCGAGGACTTCAAGCACTAAAACAAACACAAATAGTCAACACAAATAGTCACAATCATCGAGTGCACAAGTTATGACGTACAAGTCTTGGGACGGTCAAAAATGAGGTGTCTATGCCAACATAGGTGCGTCACCCACCTTGGCCCAACACAGTGGAGATCTACAGGGTCGACCATACAAGTTCTCAAACGGTGCTATACCGATGTTTGCCTAAAAACTGTTATTATACGCAAACTCCACCAAAGGAAAGTGCCGCTTCCATGACCCCTTAAAGTTAAGGACACAACCCCGAAGTATATCCTTTAAGATCTGAATGGTCCGTTCAGACTGCCCGTCAGTCTGATGATGATAGGCGGTGCTAAACGTCAATCTAGTGCCCAAGGCATTTTGTAGGCTCTACCACAACCGGGCCGTGAGATGAGGATCTCTATCCGATACAATGGTCATAGTATGAAGTCAAACTATGTCCCTAACATAAAGATCGGCAAGATAATCCACCGAGTCACTCGTGTGCATAGGTACAAAGTGTGCTAACTTAGTTAACTGATCGACTATTACCTACACGGCATCATTGCCCCGTTGAGCCCTCGGAAGACCCACAACCAAATCCATCATGACATGCTCCTCTCACGCGCATAGGAATAAAGTGCGCTAACTTAGTCAACCGGTCTACAACTACCCAAATAGCATCACTACCCCGCTGAGTCCTTGGAAGACCTACAACGAAGTCCATAGTAACATGCCCCCACTGCCACTCGGCAATAGGCAAGGGTTGCAACAAACCCGCTAGCATCTGACGGTTCGGCCTTCACTTGCTGACAAGTAAGGCACTTAGACACGAAAACTGCTACATCCTTCTTCATACCCCGCCACCAAAACTGATGACCAAGATCACAATACATCTTGGTGCCTCCTGGGTGTACCGCAAGGCGTGAATGGTGAAACTTTTGAAGTACCTCCTCTCTACAAGATTCGTGCACGAAAAGACAATCCAAATACCTCACACTAGAGTTAGAATACACATTCAAGCCCTTTTTCTACTTTTCCACTAGATATCTTCCCTCAAATAGCCTCTACCTTGAGATTACCTCTCTGTGCCTCTATAACTCGGCTCACGAGTGTAGGTTGTGCAACTATAGTGAACAAAACAGCTAACTCAACAGACCCGCTGATAGCACCTAACATCTTCCATTTCCAGATAGCAATACTAGCTTCACTGCTTACTGACTTCCTACTTAAAACGTCTGCTACTACATTAGCCTTTCTCAGATGATAGTACAACTCAAAATTGTAATCCTCCATAAATTTCATCCACCTCCTCTGCCTCAAGTTCAAATCTTTTTATGAAAATAGATACTTCAAACTCTTGTGATTAGAAAACACCTCAAATTTCTCACCATATAAATAATGCCTCCAAATCTTTAAAGCAAAAATTACCGCTGCTAGTTCTAAGTCATGAGTTGGATAGTTTCTTTCATGGATTTTCAACTACCGCAAACTGTAGGCTACCACCTTTCCCTCTTGCAACAATACACAACCCAAACCTTCCCGTGACGCATCACAAAAAACTGAGTAACCCAAATCCTTCTCCGGAATAATCAATACTGGAGCAGTGGTAAGTCTAGCTTTAATCCCCTTTCTCATCAATCTAGTCAATGATGAGGCCAATCTAGAGAAGTCTTTCACAAAATGTCGGTAATACTCAGCTAAGCCCAAACTTTTCACAAGTCTCACTCTACACAAACTTAATCCCCTTTCTCATCAATCTAGTCAATGGTGAGGCCAATCTAGAGAAGTCTTTTACAAAACGCTAGTAATACCCGGCTAAGCCCATGAAACTCTGAATCTTAAAGGCATTCTTAGGTTGTTCCCAATCTTGTACTACCTCTATCTTAGAAGAGTCTACAGTCACTCCTTTTCTGGATACCACATGACCTAAGAACTTAACTTCTTTCAACCAAAACTTGCATTTCCAAACTTAGCATACAAGTAGTGAGCTCCAAGCAACTCAAGCACAACCTGCAAGTGTTCCTCGAGTTCTTCCTCGGAGGGTGAGTAGATCAAAATGTCGTCAACAAAGACAACCACAAAATGGTCTATGAACTCACAAAAGATCATATTCATCAAATCCATAAACGAAGCCGGTGCATTGGTTAGACCAAAAGGCATTACTAAGAACTTATAATGGCCATACCGCGTACGGAATGCCGGTTTCTGAATATCCCCCTCCTTGACCCTCAACTAGTGATAACCCGATCTCAAATCAATCTTGAAAAAGCAATAAGACCCCTTCAACTGGTCAAACAAATCATCTATACAAGGTAATGGGTACTTGTTCTTAACAGTTACCAGGTTCAACTTCAGGTAATCAATACATAGTTGCAAGGTGCCATCCTTCTTCTTAGCAAAGAGAGTTGATGCTCCCCAAGGTGATGTACTAGGGCGAATGAAGCCTTTATCTAACAGCTTTTGGAGTTGAATCTTCAACTCACACAACTCGATAGGTGCAAATCTATACAGTGCCATGAAAATTGATACCGTGTCAGGCACTAAGTCAATGGAGAACTTGATCTCCCGATGGGGTGACAAACTAGTAAGATCTTCAGGAAAAATATCCAGGTATTCACAAACTACCCTCAGTAATTCAACTCAGACCATATCACCCTCGTTATCCAAGAGAGTTTCTAGAAGACAACTAAGCTCACTCTTATCACAAAGGTAATAGACTGGCGATAAGACTATCAACTCGGTCCCTAGAAAATAAAAATAGTCATCACCCGAGGTGCACACCATAACTCTTTAATGGTAGCAATCAATAATAACACGATACGAAAACAAATAGTCCATGCCTAAAATGACATCAAAGCCCGACATGTCTAACAACACAAATGCAAAAGAAAGTCAGCGCCTCGACAACCTCTATCTCACAACCACGACATCCCCGGTCCAAGCCAACCTTACTCCCACCTGGAGATTTTCCTTGAGCAGAGACGCTAACTGAGGCACCTCTAACCCAAAACTTATGTGAATGCAGACAATATAAAGGAATATGATGCACCAGTATCAATCAACACATTAGCAATATAATTGAATAACAAGAAGTTACCTCTCAAAACAGAGTATAACTCCCTGAAATAAACGCAATATACCCATCTCATGACAACTGGTAAATAGCAGCATAAATGAATTAATAAGCTTTCAGTAATTAGAGTTTGAAATACATAGGTGACACATGCGATATGCATTCATAAACAGTACATCCTGAATCTTCAACATATGTTACAAGATAGAAAAAGAAACGAAAGCTAAACAGATAATAATATGCCCTAAAGGCTTACATTTTTCCAAGTCAATGCTTGGGTGTATAAAAAATGAGTCTTGAGTTCAACATTAATAAAACCCAAAGCTTGTACAAAATTAATAACAAAATAATGCCATTGAGCCTTGAGCTCCACAGTCCTCCCAAGCTAAGTCCTTGGTGGAGGCATATCATTAGGGCCTGAAAATGGTTTTTTCCACATAGGGTGAGCTAAAGCCCAGTAGAAACACTATGACACAATGTATAAATCTTAACAAAGCCATAAGATTTTATGCATATGCAATGACAGTACAAAAACATTTATAACCCTTTTCAAAAGCCATGTTATGCCAGGTTTATGTCACAATTCTCAAAACCATGTTCTTTTACAATAGAAAGAAGAGAAAAATCTCAAACCAGTACAACCTTTCACGGATTTTCGTCCGCGGGAAACCGTCAAATGGCACCCATGTAAATGTAGCCTATACAAGCACTACTATTGTCATTTTATGGATATTTTGTCTACAAAAATCGGCACCCATGTATACGCGCGTTTTTTGGGACTTTCACCCTAGATACACAGGTTAACTTGATTTGGTGATACACGCCTCTTTCTCACATTCACCCCTTTTTTCTCAAAATCATATACATATTTAATGTATTAAATGAGTAACAATGTTCAATGCACAATGATGAGAAATCAATTTTAATTCACCTAATTCTTATGCAATTTTTACAATCCTCATAGCTATCCTCCTCCAATAGCTCAAAACAGATATCTCTAAACAGATAAATAAATTTCATTAAAGGTGCACTTTTTCCAAAATCTCAAGATGGGAGTGATAATACATATCCAACTCCGCCATCATCATCAACATTAATTGTTCAGTAATCCTAACAATGACTATAAAACCTGTGCGGCTGGTGCAGCAAGAACAACTCCTGGTGCTTCAGGGACCACTGGAGCAACAAATGGTGCAGTAGGGGGAATAGTGCCCACAACAGGAGCAGTAGTTGGCGCTACTGGAGAAGGAATAGGAGCATGGGGAACTTTACGATTAGCGGCTGACTGACCAGTTCCAAGAGCATTCACACCGACTATGTATCTGGCAAAGCAGTCCATGTTTGGCACTTCTTTCAAAAATCTGTTTTTCTCAAAACGATTTGCCGGATTTGGACTCTTTGGTTCAGACTTAGAACCGTGACAAACTTGAGAGTCCTGAGCTATAGTGACCCCAAAATGAACAGAACGGGAGCTCGTTCCTCCCGGGGCGTTCGGGGACGTCTACACATATGCAATGACAGTACCAAAACATTTATAACCCTTTTCAAAAGCCATGTTATGCCAGGTTTATGTCACAATTCTCAAAACCATGTTCTTTTACAATAGAAAAAGGGAGAAATCTCAAACCAGTGATGTAAAATCTCAAGATACACTCAGGTTTGAAAAAGTGATGTAAAAAGTGACCTTTTCAGACTAATATACACTCAGACCGCTCGAGTGTAAGACACAAAATAGTTACCACTCGAGCTTAGGAAGTGATGCTCGAGCGTCAAGACACCAAGGAAAAAGAATCATTGCTTAAGCGCAAGAAGTTATCGTTCAAGTGTGAAATACAAAACCCCAGTAGTTTTATAAACAGAAGGCCAGCGTTTGAGCGTAAAAAGTGGCCGCTCGAGCCGAGACTGCTCGAGCGCAAGAAACATCACTCAAGCGACGAATAACACTTCTCAGTAGTTTTGCTGACCTACAAAAGTACTAAGAGTTCACAAAGACCGCTTGAGCACAAGAAGTGACGCTCGAGCGTAGGAGCAAAATTCTGGGCAACAACAGTTTGAAAACAAGTTACCAACCTATTCCAAACACTACCAACACAACCCAAAAGCCAACTCAAAGAGGTACAAGGAAAATAAGACATAAACCACTATATAAGGCAATGAAACCCGGATCCAAAACATATAATGGGTGGGGTCTAAACTAGAAACACTATAACCTCCCCCTCCTTAAGGAATTTCATCCCCAAAATTAAAACCAAACATTTAAAACCCAGTTCAGACCAATTAACCCAATGATAGTAGTTCAATTTCATCACCATGACCCATCCACCGATCATTCATTCATATCAACATGATAAACAAGCTCTCAATACTGAATATATAATTTACATTTCCAAAACATATACAATGTTACATTACATCAACATAATAAAGTTCTTAATACATGCTCAAACATCAACAAATAGGTCCGGATACTTCTCACAGAATTCCAACTCACGTTCCCAAGTTGCTTCCTCAACCCCCTGATGTTTCCATAACACTTTCAACAAAGGAATTGTCTTGCCTTACAAGACTTGGTCTCGAGTATCCAAGGCTCTCACCAATCTCTCCTCATACTAGGCATCCTCATCTACCTCTAACTCCTTCCAGTCCAACACATGTGAAGGATTCGACTCATACTTCAGGAGCATACAGATATGGAATACGTCATGAACCTCGGAGAGCTGTGGCAGCAATGCCAAACGGTAAGCTATCTCCCCAATCCGTTCAAGGATATCAAAAAGCCTAATAAACCTAGGAGACAAATTCTCTCTCTTTCCAAATCTCATCAAACCCCGTCTAGGTGATATCTTCAAGAAAATGTGATCTCCTACCTCAAAGGATAACGGCCTCCTCTTACGGTCGGCATATCTCTTCTAACGACTCTGAGCCGTGACCAACCTCTTATGGATAAGTGCAAGTTTCTCCATCGTTTCCTGGACTAACTCTGGACCTAACATAGGTGCATTACCCACCTTGGCCCAACACACAAGAGATCTACATGGTCGGGCATACAAGGCCTCAAACAGTGTCATGCCAATACTCGACTGGAAGCTATTGTTATAGGAAAACTCCACCAAGGGCAAGTGCCTCTCCCACGACCCCTTAAAGTTAAGGACACAACCTCGAAGCATATCCTCTAAAATCTAGAAGGTGCTCTCTGACTGCTCATCAGTCTGAGGATAATACGCGGTGCTAAAAGTCAAACTCATGCCCAAAGCATTCTGTAGGCTCTGCCACAAGCGAGCCATAAAACGCGAATCTCTATCCAAAACAATCGTTACAAGAACCTCGTGCAACCTCACTATGTCCCTAATATAAAGGTCGGCTAGATAATCTACTAAGTCACTTGTGCGTATAGGCACAAAGTGCGCTAACTTGATTAATCGATCAACTACCACCCAAATGGCGTCATTACCCCGTTGAGTCCTCGAAAGACCCACAACAAAATCAATTGTGATATGCTCCTAGTTTCACTCAGCTATAGGCAAGGGTTGCAACAAACCTGCTGGCTTCTGATGATCGGCCTTCACTTGTTGACAAGTAAGGCACCTCAAAATGAATAAGGCTACATCTCTCTTCATACCCCTTCACCGAAACTAGCGACTAAGGTCACGATACATCTTCGTGCCTCCAAGGTGCACCGCAAGGCATGAGTGGTGAAACTCTCAGAGTACTTCCTCTCGACAGGACTTCGACACAAAAAGACGATCAAGGTATCTAATACTCGAGTCAGAATATACGTTCAAGCCTTTCTCTACATTCCCACTAAAGATCTTCTCCTGAAGGGTTCCTACCTCAAGATCACCCCTCTGCGTTTCTATCACTTGGCTCACAAATGTAGGTTATGTAACTATTGAAAACAAGGCTGCAGACTCAACGAACTCACTAAGATGCAAGTCAAACTCACCAATAACACCCAATATCTCTCATTCCCGAATGGCAATACTAGCTACACTGCCAATGGATTTCCTACTTACAGCATCGGCCACAACATTGGCCTTCCCCGGATGATAATACAACTCAAAGTCATAATCTTCTATAAACTTCATCCACTTCCTTTGCTTCAGATTCAAGTCTTTCTGTATAAATAGATATTTCAAACTCTTGTGATAAAAAAATACTTGAAACTTCTCACCATACAAGTAATTCTTCCAAATCTTCAAGGCAAAGATCACTGCTGTTAACTCCAGGTCATAAGTAGGGTAGTTCCTCTCATGTGTTTTTAACTGCCGTGAGCCATGAGCTACTACTTTTCCTTCGGGCATTAATACACAACCCAACCCTTCTCGTGAAACATCACAATACACCGAATAGCCTAAACCTCTCTCCGGAATAATTAATATTGGAGCAGTGGTAAGTCTAACCTTTATCTCTTGAAACAACTTCTCACAGGTCTCACTCCACACAAACTTAATTCCTTTCATCGTCAGTCTAGTTAATGGTGAAGCTAGTTTAGAGAAATTTTAACAAATCAACAATAATACCTGGCCAATCTTAAGAAACTATGGATCTCAAAGGCATTCTTAGGTTGTTCCCAATCTTGTACGACTTCTATCTTAGATGAATCTACAGTCACTCCTTCCCTGGATACCACGTGGCCTAAGAACTTTACTTCACTCAACCAAAATTCACATTTTCCAAACTTAGCATACAGTTTGTGAGCTCTAAGCAACTCAAGTACAACTCTTAGGTGTTCCTCATGTTCCTCCTCAGAGGGTAAGTAGATCAAGATGTCGTCCACAAATACGACCACAAAGTGGTCTAAGAACTCATGGAAGATTCAGTTCATCAAGTCTATAAACATGGCTGGTGTATTGGTTAGCCCAAAAGGCATCACTAGGAACTCATGGCCATACCTCGTACGAAATGCCGTCTTTTGGATATCTTCCTCCCTTACCCTCAGCTGGTGATAACCCGATCTCAGGTCTATCTTAGAGAAACAACAAGACCTTTTCAATTGGTCAAACAAATCATCTATGCGTGACATTGGGTACTTGTTCTTAACAGTTACTCGATTCAACTTTCGGTAATCAATACAAAGTCGTAGTGCACCATCTTTCTTCTTGGCAAAGAGAGCCGGTGCTCCCCAAAGAGAAGTACTAGGGCGAATAAAACACTTATCTCTCTCTAAAAACCTCTACCCCAGGCCTTAGTTTTTGTCTTGCCGGCTGCCGCCTTTGGCTATGGTGGTCGGCTGGCCCAGCTCTTTCCTGTGTTTGTGTATTGGTTTTTCCTTTTAATAAACTTGATTCCCTCATTATTTTCCCACCTATGTGTGCTTTGTGTGCCGATGTTGATCTTTATTTTTTTGGTGTTTCCGTGCATGCTATGGATGATTTATTGGGGTTGTAGCAGTGGTGTGTTGTTTTCAACAGGGGATGCCTAGAACAGGGGTCAATATAGAGGAGGAGGTTGGTGTTGTTAGTATTTGTGCCCTCAAAAACCAAGTAGTGGACTTTATTAACTGATTAAATAAATTGCTTTTATTTTGCAATTTTGTATATTATTATTTTGGGTAATGTTATATTTAATGTTATATATGATGTGAACATAAGGTCCCTTGGGTAACATTGTAGAAAAACATGCTAATGGATAATGAACAAAGTTGGAAGTTATAATTTTTTGGTGCCTTGTAGACCCAATTAATGTTCTAGACTATGGGTGTTAATTGGGTATTGCACTACTATGGCCTACACCTGTTTTGCTGCTATATGATAGAATGATTAACTCCATCATTGAGGTAGTGACCTTAGGCAAATAAGTAGGTGTTATGCAATAAGTACATGCACTGAACTGGATCGATTTTGAGAACACTTATGGAATGATCACTGTCAATTTAAAAGATAGTTCTATTATAATGCACTTATTTTCCTTTGACCTGAGAGGATTGTATAAATTAATTAACTATTCATTAACTTTGATATTGTCAATCGGTAACACCAAACCAAAGGCTATACACGGACATGTTGGGTTATGTGGGTAGTAATTGATTTATATAGGTGCTTAACATGGAATCCAACATTCTCAAAGTGAGAAAGTATATTCAAATAATTTTTTCTATTAATGCTGGATCAAAAGAAAATCGGCCGATAACTTTTTCATAATTTTTTTTTATTGGTACATGTATAATTATAAAAAATTTTGAAAATTGTTTTTGGGGTCCAATTAGAAGAAGGAAAAATTTAGAACTCCACTACATGAGTTAGGGTTTTTTATGGTGATAAATTTGTCCATACCTAGTAGCTCATATGGAATATAGTTTGGTGGAAGGAAGTTTGTGACCAATTGTAAAAAAGGGCCTCACTTGTAATTCTCTACTTTTAGGGGTTTAATTGTAATGCGTTGATGGACATTATTACAATTAGTGGAAGTTCTATATTTAAAAGATAATTAAATGAAAAATTGGATAAGTTGTATCCTGCAAATTCAAGATAAAAGATACATCTTTTATCTTATCTCCACAACGAAAAGATAGAGATCCCTAAGGATCCCACCTACATGCAAACTCTATTATGTGTTGTATATATATCAGACGCATTTGATACAAAAATTGGTCATCGTAATTTTCAAGGTCTGTAGAAAAATACACAAAAACAATACAAGTAAGAGGGTGCAAGGTGAATCACTTTGGAGGCGAGACACTTGGATCACTTGGTGAGGTACTAACAACAACACACTTGGATTGAGGTATTTTAGATTGTGTAATCAGGTGGTGTATCTTTAAAAAATTATTTTTTCAAATAAAATTTTTTCAGTAAACTTCCAGGTGTTAGACTGGCATAGAGGACGTCTAGATTTGGTTAGGATCTTCATTCGAGCTCTACTTTTCTAGTAGGAGTTTGAGGGGTGAACTCTAGTTCAGATTAACGGAGAAGTATCGACGCTTTGTTAGGGGAGAAACATGGGTGTCGAAGTCGATCCAGATCTATCTAGGATTTAATTCGAGCATTCCTCTTCGAGTGGGAGTTTGACGGGTGAACTTCATCCAGATATATGGAGGTGTCTCAGCGATTGTTCGGTGTTTGGATCCTCGTCATAGGAGCTTTTGCAGTGGGTGTGTTCAGTGTTTGGATCATAAAATAAGATGTGTTCCGACCATCGAAGTGGAGATGGTTGTGGGTCTTGTTCAGCTGTGGCGATGGGTTTTGATCATCTTTGGAGTGTTCAGTTACGGCCAAGGTAGCTTCAGTCATGGTAGGCACGATCGATGGAGAGACAGGTGTGGGAGTCCTTGGGTGTGTTTCAGCCATAGTCCTTGGTCAAGGGAGTTTTCAAGCCATTATTCTTTCGGCAATGGAAGGTGTGATGGTGGTTCTCAGTAGGTTCAACGAAACTACATGGTTGCAGTGTTCGTTATGCCTACGTCACGATTTTTGATGCCACCGATCAGTGTACTTCAGGCGTGGGGGTCTTGCTTTTGGTTTGCGTGGGTTATTGAAAAGACAAGTATTGTAGCTTTTGGTGGAAAAGAAGAGTGTGGGTTGGTGAAAAGAATAGTGATTTGGGTTGAAAAGTAGAGTGTTGTTCGTTGAAAAGAGGAGTGCAGCAGCAAGGGTGTTGAAAATAAGATTTTGGTTTGTTGAAAAGAGATGTGTAGGAGTAGCATGGGTGTTTTTGTTTTGGGTTGTGTGGGTCATGCATTTTATTTTTTAGTTAAGTCCATGATTTTTTATTTTAGTTTTTTTGGTTTGTTTTTTTATTTTGTTTAAAAAAATAATCGTAAGGCCAAGGGGTTGGCTGTATGGATGCAAGTAGCAGTAGTAGGGGGTAATTTGTACTCTTCGAATCTCTCTCGGTGCATGTCATCTTCCTGTACTTTTAATTTCATGTTGTTAATGAAATTTTTTTCTTTACTGATCAAAATAAAAAATAAATAAAAAAAAGTACTTGCAAACAATTATCTATTAAATACTTAAGTCAATTATCTCTAATTTATTTTTTAATTATTAATCAATTATCTTGTTGACACATTACTGGGTCTAAAAAGTAAATTTGTATATTATTTTTTAATATTAAATTATTATTATTTTTATTAGATAATGATGTCCACTAACCCCATTAATCCCCCAAGGCCAACCTTCAAAAAGTTATTGATCAGTCGTAGACTATTATGTGGCACTTCTTACGTGGTTACATAGGTCATTTCTTATCTCTTAATTAGCTAAGTAAGTGGGTCAACATTATTCCAATCTATTTGCATCATAAATAAATTTTCTGTCAATTATGACGAGATTTAAATTTTCTATTACTTATTATTATTAATATTTTGCAGGAAAATCTTGGAGGTTAAAGAGAAGTTAAGACAAGTTTTAAAAATTTATGGGATGGAAGACACATGGTATTGTAAGAAATAAGATGGAAAATTTAGAAAGTTAAAAGTAGTTATTTAGGTGGTGATTAATGGAAGTTTTTTTTCTTCATTTTTTCTATAAATTGCCAATGGCTCTATTGTAAGGGACTAACAAATCAATACATGACTTGATTTCCATTTCTTTTCTATCCTAAGAGTAGATGTAATCTACATAGGAGTAGTTCAAACTTAAATCGGAGTAGTTTTAATGTATTTTATTTGTAATTTGATTGTTCATTCAATCATTTACATCATCATCTTCTTCTTCTCTCTTTCTCTTTTTCTTCTTTGTGTTGCCATTATTTTTACTCCAAGGAAATCCTTAAACTTTCAAGGCAGAAAACCTCAACACAGTTACTTGATTATTGTGTTGTTTGGTGAAATTTTAGTTAAGGCTCTATCGATCTAAGCCTAACAAAAATTTTACTAACAATTTTTAGTATGCCTAGCGGGATATCGTCTTAACTTGGAAGGGGAAAAAAAATAATACAAACAAAATATCAATAAATTATGCCATCAAGTGTCATGTTTACATCTTGTGCACCCAATGATGCAAACCACCAATGGAGTGGCAATATTCTAATGGATAGGAATTATTATTGGAATGTTTCATCTTCTATGTATAATAATTGTCAATATTATGGTAATGATTCTATCACTATTGCCAACATAATGACATGACGAATGAAATGGAAAGAATGATTCGGCATTGTGAGGATGAAATTTATTGGTACAAAAGTGAAATTTTGGCCCTACAAAAAAATCATTAATTCTCTTGATTGACAAAAATTTCAGATAATTTTATCGCCACCATATTATTTGATGCAAAAAGATATAAATTACTTTGATGGAAAAATTCATCAACTTAGTTGTCAAGTTTATCAAGTTGATGGAGAAATTCAACATTGGAGTAAAAAATTAGAGAATCTTAGAAAGTATAAATGTTATGAGTTGCTAAAAGGCATTTCCAAGCAAAACTTTCTATCCACAAAAGTCATGGCTACGGAAAAATTAAGTTATGAAAATGGTTTGTCTAGGGGGCAATTTTTCAAGCCATTAATTGAAAAAGAAGACCCAACTTCTTTTGCCAAAGGATATCGAGCATTTTAATGTTAACAATCCAATTGGAGGGCATGGTTTTAAGCTAATCATGGCTAAATTTGATGAACAACCATCAAAAAATGATGGTGAAAATCTAATTTGAGGGCATGATTTGAAGCCAAACATGGCTAACTTTGACGAACAACCACACAGAATGATGGTGAAAATTCAATTGGGGGGTATAATTTTAAGCCAAACATGGCTCAAAATTATGAACAACTCACATTTGATGAATTTAAAATTTTTGACATTACTAATTTTATCAAAAATTTAATTTTCTGAAGTCCATTAACATTATGATTTCTATCATCTAACAATCACAATGGCTTTGTGGTTCACATCAAAAATTAATTTTGATGAAATGGTTTAGAAAAGGAAATTCTAAATTTTATTTATATTTCTTAAAAAATATATATGGCCAATCGATTATAATTTTCATAGTTTCTATTATATATTTATGTTCATACAACTCTTCAAGAATTTGAGTACTCATTCTTAAAGAATTAGGGAGGCATTATTTGCACCATAAATAAATTTTTCGTCGATTATGACTAGATTTAAATTTATTATTATTATGTAAGAAAATCTTGGAAGTTAAAGAGAAGTTAAGACAAGTTTTGAAAATTCAAGGAATGGAAGACACATGGCATTGTAAGAAAGAAGATGAAAAATTTAGGAAGTTAAAAGTAATTATTTAGGTGGTGGTTAATGGAAGTTTTTTCCTTCATTTTTTCTATAAATTGCCATTAATGACTCTATTGTAAAGGACTAACAAATCAATACATGACTTGATTTCTATTTCTTTTCTATCCTAAGAGTAGATGTAATCTACATAAAAGTAGTTCAAACTTAAATAGGAGTAACTTTAATGTATTTTATTTGTAATTTGGTTGTTCATTCAATCATTTACATCATCATTAACATCTTCTTCTTCTTCTCTCTTTTTCTTGTTTGTATTGCCGTTATTTTTACTCCAAGGAAGACCTTAAAACTTTCAAGGCATAAAACATCAACACAATTGCTTGATTATTGTGTTTGGTAAAATTTTAGTTAAGGTTTTATTGATCTAACCCTAACAAAATTTTTACTAACACAATCATAAGTAGGATAATCATAAAGAAAATAGTAGTATGGCTTGGAATCATCACTACAATTACAAAGACAAATTTCAAATTCATAACAGTCATAATAATTACATCATATGAGGTTTATTTGATTTAGCTAGTCTTTCGCAGTCTTAACAGACAATAACTATATTTTGAAGCATTGATCCACCAGAAAAGAACAGATGCGTGAGCTAAACACAGGCAAAAGTTTGAGGAACAAGCAACACAAAAGGTCCTTATGTTTTAGCAACAATTTTTCTGCAATAACCAAATTAAAAGTGAAATGAAGACATCTCCTTTTGCTAAACACTGCCATTCATCTTGTGATTTCTGCTGAACAATCAAAAGAAGGTATCGGATTTTTCAACCTCTTTGCTGACAGCTTGAGAAGAACTATTGGCATTTGATGTCCCTTCTTGCGAAGTGCTACCAAATTCTGCAGATTGAGAGAAACCAGCCATCTCTTCAGCCATTGCCGAATCATCCATTGAATAAGGGGCACTGGGTGAAGCACCAACTATCTTACTCTTTCCCTCAAGAGTTTTCACAACCTCAGACATGGGGGGCGCCTGAGTGATGGGGATGGGTTAGTGCACGACATTGCTAATTCCAATATTGTATTTGCTTGCTCTGAGGAGTAGTCTGACCCTAAGGACGGATCAACTAAATCTACAAGATTTCCTTTCTGTTGTAAAACATATGCCTGTCATACATTAAACCGAGTGTTGTAGTTAGAAGGCATTATTTAAATAGAACACAATAAACAATTCTCTCTTCATAATACTAACCCGTTAAACTTTTAGCAATACACACACAGAAGATATAAATAAATGTAATTAGTAGAATTACTAGAGTTTGTGTTTAGTATTGGCTCACCAAATCTAAAAGGTAAACATTCTCATCATTTGGCCGATAACTGGTACTGTTCTTGCCACTGACAATTTCCAATGTGACAACTCCAAAACTGTAAACATCTGCCTTATTTGTTAAGTGACCTCTCATGGCATACTCAGGAGCCATGTATCCACTGCAAAAGACTTCTATGAGAATGATATGCATTCATCTTGAAAATAAATATGATTCCTAAAATAAGAAGTCATTTCTTTTTATTATGAGAATACCAATCTTCTATTACAGGAGATAATAGGAGCCATGTATCCACTGCAAAAGACTTCTATGAGAATGATATGCATTCATCTTGAAAATAAATATGATTCCTAAAATAAGAAGTCATTTTTTTTTATTATGAGAATACCAATCTTCTATTACAGGAGATAATTTGCGATATGCAACATAGAGAGAGAGAGAGAGAGAGAGGGGTTATCCCTTACGTGGTTCCTGCTATTTTAGTGACCACATGTGTCACTTCCTCCTCATAAAGCTTAGCGAATCCAAAATCAGATATCTTCGCATTAAAATCCTTGTCAAGAAGAATGTTTGTTGGCTTAATATCCCTGTGAACAATTTTCAGTTTGGATTCTTCATGTAGAAAAGTCAGGCCTTTCGCGATTCCAAGACAAATTTGAACTCTGGTGGGCCAATTTAGTCTTGACCTCACCTCATCTGAACCTGTAGATAAGCCGATTTATAAAATTTATATTATGTTATAAAAAAAAAGGCAAAGTATTTTTTAAGGAAGTTCAGAGAACAGCTTGTCCTCTTTACCGAACAAAGCATGTGCAAGGGAATTATTTTCCATGAACTCATAGACAAGAAGAAGTTGATTGTCTTCTGCACAGCATCCCAGTAGCTTTACAAGATTTGGATGTTGCAGAGCAGAAATAGTTCCTACTTCATTTACAAACTCACGGATCCCTTGCCTTGATTTAGATGAAAGTTGTTTAACTGCTATTGCAGTTCCATTCAGAAGTACACCCTGCAGTCATGCAACAATTTATTGGATTAAAAGCAACATGGATGTAAAACTGTTTATGGTAGCCTAGGATGTTAATACGGTTGAGTTCACCCATGTGGATAGAGGTAGCCACCATTGTTGAAATTGGTTGGCATGAATGCAGAGTAGCCACCAAGTGTTGACAATGGTGGGAGAGAAGCTAAGGAGACAAGTTGCACGTAGGGAGGTGGCAAGTTAATGCTTTCATATGGGAGTGGGATGGACTGTGGTCTCCAACTCGCTCTATATATTGAGTTAGTTTGCAAGAGGCAAGAACAATACACAAGTGAGTCAGTAGCAAGAACACACGAGTGTGTATCTCTGTGAAGGTGAGAAAAGAGCTGACAGTGTAAGACAATAGAGAGTGTGTGTTGAGTGAGAGTCCACTCCTCTGCTTAATCTCTATTTTTTCAAGTGGAAGTCTCTTGTTCTCTCCATGGATGTAGGCATTGAGGCCGAACCACGTAAATCTTGTGTCATTATTGTGTGTTTTATGTTTGGTAGTTCAGGTGGGTTGGCCTTAAAACCCAACAAATACAACATGACAAATATATTGATAATTGCAAATATGGGTGCAGGATACTCGGTTGACATGGTTGTTCCTAGAAATTCCTTCTAAACCGATGTATAGGTACAAACACCCAGTGGCAGGTCTGTTTGGTTTGTATCAGTTGTAAGTTTTGGTTTGGATCGGAACTTAGGAAGCATAAATACGGATACGAGATACGGATACGACACGATATGGATACGGCGATACGACAAAACCTAAAAAAAATAGGATACCGGTACGGCTAGGATATGTTTGTGAAAAATATATTTTTTAAAATTATTAATAGTGAGTTACACATAAGCTAAAGAATGTTGAGAAACCACAATGTAATTTTATAATGCAAAATACTAATCTTTAAGAATTTTGTATTAATTTAAGCTAGTAGCTTGTTTACTTTTTAAATTTTTAATAGGTCTTGCAAATATTTTATTTCAATTTCAAGTTTAATATATTTATATTACAATAATAGAACAATTCACAACTTGTCCCTATACTTTTTCCTTTGACACTAGTGAAAAATATTGTATTCAAGTTTACTTGCTTATTTATTTATTAATATTTAATTTTACCATTGTTATATTATCTTGCTAATTCTTACTTTTTATGTAGTTATGGGACATGCATGAAATAATTAGGATACATCAATTTGATAAATTCTATTATTTAACTCACTATGCTCTTCTTATCGAAGAACTTAACAAAGTATTAGAAAAATATTCTTATATTTATACTTGTAATTATATTATATTATATTACTATGCAAGAAATATTACAATTCTAATTTCATAAAACAAGTAAACACGACTTGAAGTATCCGATACATCAAAATTAAGTATCCGATACTCCAAAATTAATGAAAAAATAATTAAGAAGTATCCGATACTTTTAATAAGTATCCAATACGTATCCGCGAGTATCCAAGGAGTATCGGTATCCGATACAGATACGATACGGATACGTCATCCTATTTGAAGTATCCGTGCTTCATAGATCGGAACAGAGTTTTTACCAAATAAAACTTGGGTTATTCATTAACAAATGTGAAAATTCTTGTTATAAAGTAAAATCTAACAAAAGCCTCAATATAAAATATATAAAAATAAATAATAAATAATAAATAAATAAATAAAAACTATGTGATGGAGAAACGATAAACATTCCCACTCTGATACATAATATAATAGATGAATAGCTGAATCAGAGACCTGAATGTCAATTGCAGATATTACAGTCAGTGTCAATTTGGTTTAGAATTTTATCAAACACTTGGCTTGTTACATTAAACAGTGTGCATCTGCACCTAGTAGTGTGAAAGAACAGATTAGATGATGCAAGCGTACCAGCAAAATATTGTCAATATAATTATTTAACTACAACCATTCGGTAAGAAACCATGATAATTTCAAGTCAATGCACAAAAACATGTAGCGAAGAAAAATAATGACATCATTTAGGTGATAAATTGTGCTCGCTTGTGCATAGGAGAGCATGCAAATTTTACTAAATTTATACTTCAAAGGATCAGAAGCAAGTGTGCCCTATAAGAAACTAATATGAAATACAATAAACCTTTCATAGATTTTTCTGCAAAAAGAAAAGAGGGAATATAAAAGATTTAGAGGGACACATATCAGATTTTAAAGGGGGGATTTTAATTTTTCTTTTATAAAAACAGCTAGAATTAAAATTTTAAATAGTTGAGAAGGGCAGCTGCCTCTTGTGGCCACTGCATAACCCTATTACTTGGTTGTAGACACTTCTTCATCAATGATCCCAACCAAAGTTCAACTAACATGATCTATGTTATCTGGAACATCGATCGTTTCTGTACACGAAATGGGATTGGGAACATTATATTCTCTTAAATATGGTACGATAAAGGTATACTTGTTTAGATTACACTCTTAGGATTTAAGGTATAGTAATTTTCTTTTAAAAATTAGACATCCAATAACATGTTGCTTTTCTTTTGAAATTATATGAGTATTATGATCCATTTTTTTTCGTTTTGTCATACCAAAACCACTTTTCTTCCATTTTAGTTTATTATATTTGATTTGTTTTTCCTTGTAAGGTAATTTTTAAGGTTTAAAATGGAAAATACTTTTGGCATGGCTTTGGATTGCCAAATTCAATGTTTTGGAATGAAAGTTTACCACATTTTCGAGCGTTCGTTTCAAAATGTCAATCGCTCAAGTATTAATATTTTCTAGTAACACAGATCTAGAGTAATTAGAAAGCTAAAAAGTTCTAGGATATAGTAAAAAAAAAAAAAATTTTAAATTTGAACCTTGTAGACAGCTCCGAAACCCCCTTCACCTAGCCTCATTGCAGGGCTGAAATTTTGTGTGGCAGCTTTTATTTGTCGAGCATTGAAAAACGAGCCAGATAATAACTCCATGCCTTTCAGTTCTGTTTAGATACATTAAAAGTCGCCGCAGGGGAGGGGGGGGACGAAAGAACAAGAAAATCAGTACAATGATCATTACCGACATGCAAACTGATGTCAAGGTTATAGTTATGGAGCTCATGGAAACTGAAGTTCATTATCATTTGTCATTCTTACCTTCATCATGCAGTCCTTTCTTCCGAAAGCAGCCCAATTTCCAGAGGGATAGTAAAGCTAATGCAAGGATAAGTAGTGCAGATGCTACAATCCCAGCAATTACTAGAGGAGGGAGTTTATATTTTACACGATGTACAGAAATACCAGATATCAAAGGACCATATTGTGGAAATCGGTAACCCGTAGAGCCTTTGCCAGCCCAATATAAGTGAATCTCTAGTCGGCTGTTATCCACATGAACTTTAAACTCATGAGTGATACTCTTGTCAACACCGTTAGCCTGTTCTACTATATTGAAATTTGTTTTTACCTGTTTGTCCTGCACGCAGTAATCAACTTTCAATATTATATTTAAGTTAAAACCTAAGAAGCACATACACTTTTAAGGTCACGTGTCGTGTCCAATACTGTATCAGACATCGATACAACACGACACGACATTCATTGGACACTTTCCAACACTTAAATACACGTGAAACACATTAGAAATTTGAATATAATTACTTGGAATTAGGGACGGAACTATGTGTTGTTGAGTGGGTTGAACCCACTCAACTTTGAAATATGTTGAGGATTATATAGTGTTATGTAAAGTTTTGGAGAGGTTTTCATAAATTGACAATACTAAAATTATTACAGAATTAAATATAATGCTGTTACTTTTTTAAAACAAAAATGATTTGTAAATAATTTTTTTTTTTTACAAAAAATATATTTAGAATGACATGTCAATCGTATTTTCTAAAATATGAGGGCAATGGTGAGTCTTTTGATTAAAAATGAAAAGACAACAAGAAGCGTATAAAAATTATGTTTTTATATAATAGTACTAGTTTTTCTTTCTTCCAAAAAAGTGATCATTCTCTTCAATCATGAGAATACTTAAAGTGTTTACAAGTTGTTTTTCTTTTCCTCATGTGATGACTCATTTTGCCTTTTTTCTCACTCTCTCTGCTCAATTGATTATAAATCGTAGTGTTGCTCTCATTAGTTTCATTGAATCAATAGTATATTAATGTTCCTACATTTTGTTGTACAAGTAATTTAATAAGTTTGAATTATTTTTGTAATGTTATTATTAAAAATATATTTTATTGCAATGTATAATTGTATATTATATGAAAGTTTATTTTGAAAACATTTGTAGAACGGCTTCTCTCAAGTTATCATCTCAACTTGAGAGAGTATTTGCACTTTTAAAACCGATTTCGGTGATTTGAACCATTCATTTTTTAAGACTCATTGAGTAGAATATTCATATAAAAAAACTAGAAGATTGGATATCGATAATTATATGTTTGAATTATATTTGTTTTACAAAATTTGACAATAAATATAATTTCAAGAATAACCATCCATTTTTTGTAATACAAATTTGATCTAAACATATAGCTACCGATGTCCGACTATCTTGATTTTTTGCATGAATATATTCTACTCAACGAGTCCCACAAAGTGAATAGTTTGGATGATCAAAATTGGTCCCAAAATGGGCCTACCAAGCCCAAACGCTCTTTCAAGTTAAAATGATCAACTTGAGAGAAGCCAAATCCACTAGGAGTATGAAATAATGATATTGATGATAGCTAACTGAATGACCCAATTAAATCAAATTTTTGACTATGCCACTGCTTGGATCCAATGCTAAAACAGAAACTATGTAAATAAATATCTATTATCATGTTTTGAACTTTAGAAATTATTATATTTAACTTAAATATTCATAAACAAAACACACAATAATTATACATAATAATTATTCCTTATATAATATAAAAAAGAAATTTGAACCTCCAAGAGTTTCGTTATCAGCTTCATATTCAGTTCCATTGATTGATGCTACTCCACCGCCACAATTTATGTACAGGTGATCATCTACAACAGATTTCACAGATATCAACTACCTTTTCAATGCAATTTCGTTTGTTTGTTCTCTAAAAATAAAAAGAAATGAAACATATCTCAGCATTTAATAAAAGAGAACACACATATATATCTAGCAGAAAATCTGTGGTAAAAACTTAATGATCTGACTATTGTAATCTTTATTTAATACAATTTTAAATAAAAAAATCAACAAAAATAATGATACAAGTCAAACTAAAAACTTCATTTTTTTATACATATCAACATATAAAGGTGTCAATGTGTGTTTTTCAAAATAAACTTCTATAAAAGTATAAGAACATGGATTATAATGAAGTAAACCAGTACTACACTTGAGCGATAATTTTGCTTTTGATCCATTTTTTAGAATTTTATCTTTAAATGATAGAATGTGTTGCCATTAATGTCGTTTTCGAAATATTAATAATATGCATTTTTAAATGCTATTAGTGCAAATTAATATTTGACTATCAAAAATGAAAAGGGCAAAATTCACTTTACTCCCTTGTGGTTTGGGCTCAGAGTAATTTACTACCCTATGGTTCAAATATAGGCAGACAGACCCCTTGTGATTTTGGATTAAAGTGCAACTGTTATACTTTCTGTCCAAATTAACAGAATGTGTAATACACATGCTATTTTTGAGAGTGAGCATAATTTTTCTTATAAATAAAGTGAATTAAAATAATTAAAAGACAAAACTAGCCCTATCTTCATCTTCTATCTTGATACCTTGAAAACCTTAACCCCACAAAACCTAATCCTAACCAAACCCACACTCCCTCCTCCAAGCCACCTATAGCCACCTCATCTACCACTCCCTCTACCCACCCCGACTACCACTGCAACTGTTTCTTTCCTTTCCAGCCCCATCACTGCCCCTATGTGAAGCTTTTCCAAACAATTTCACCAACCACTAAAGAAACCAACCTATTATCACCGGCATCACCTTCCACCACCACCAAGATATAAATACCCAACCTCATCAACTCCATCAAAGCGAATACATATGTACACAATTGCATATACATATGCATATATAGACAATTTGCTTTCTGAAAATTTTTGGGAGTAACACCAAAGCTAGAGACAAGACTCAACAATTGGGTGTATTTTCCATTGCAAATCAGTTGTAGCTCAATTTAAATTTGATCTATAAAATTTGATTTTGTTGATATGGACTGTTAATTTTCGGTGGAAAGAGATGGGTTTATGTATATTGGTAGTGGATATGTATATGAAATTGTGTTTGTATATGTATGCATCGCATGTTATGTGTGTGTTGTGTGTTTGGTTGGATATGATGTTAGATCTTGTTGATTCTGTAGTTTGAGACCTAACAGAAACTTTGGGATTTTGTTTCTTGATTGCGTTTTGGTCTTAGCTCTGTTTCAGTCATAGCCTTTCGTATTCATAAAAATCAATTCTGACCTTATTTTTTGTGAATGTCAATCTATGTATGAATCAAGTTTGTATTTGATCTACATCCAACATTAGATATTATATTTGTTAGGTGTTATATTTGTGTTTGTTATATTTGTTGGATGGGAACAAATGTTATACAGTGTATATATATGTTGGGTTGTAAATATATGCAGCTTGTGTGCATATATATCATACTAAAATTAGGTTACAAAATTCAGAGTTAAGATAATAATTAGGAATTCAGTATTAATTTGTGGTTTTGGTTTCAATTAATATTGATTTAAGCTAGAAATTACGTGTATAATAGATGAGAAAAGTTTGAGAAGAAAAAAAGCAGGGGTATTAAAGTTATTTCACATTTTTCATTGACGGTGTAATGCAGTTTGGTCCAAAAGCATGAGGGGTTTGTCTGCCTATATTTAAACTGTAGGGGGTAAACTGCTCCGAGCTCAAACCACAAGGGGGTAAATTGAATTTTTCCCAAACCAAAAAAATGGACTTTTGAAGAGAGGTCCCTCAATCTCTATCTTCTGATTGTTTTTTTTTTTTTTTTTGGTTGTTTTTTTCCATAAAGGACAAAGGTCAAAATATGAGAAAAATACACTCAAGTGAAATTTTACTATCCTCTCCCCCCACCAATGCCAACTGATACTAACCACCACCTCCAACGGCCATCTTTGGCCTATGGTGACCATTTTGTAGTGATAGTTTTTCTACCATCGGGCTTCGGCAACTTTCTGACGATAATCTCATGCGACCATTTTCTGACAACTTTTCCCTCCCTCTGGATAGGGCTGTGCAAAATACCGCCTAATTCACACCTATTTGCCTGCTAATCACGAGATATTTTTATCTACGGTTTGAAATTTATAATCTGCATTCGAAATTGCTCCGCTCCACTATAGTTAATAAATATATATATACACCTCTAATGAAATATCAAAAGTAAAAATCAATGTAAGAGAAATTAAAGATGTGGAATTTGTTACAAATTGTTGTTATATATGAAAAGTATTACGTAAATTAGTGTTATATATTATACAAATGCTTGATAATTGTATAAGATTATTCTTCAGTCAATTAACAAATTGAAACCGCCAAACCATGATTTGATTATTTGTCAACCTGCTATTCACTGTTTGGTTTATAATTTTACCCCTACCTCTGACAGCCTACAATGGCCATCACCTCTAAAAACTCTCCCCATCATCACACTACTGTTGCCACACCACCACAACCACTCAACAAACTACAAAAAAATAAATAAATAAATTGCAAAGAAAAAAAAAACACATAACATGAATAAGTATTGTCAAAGTAGATATTTCGTAAATAAATACTAGTGGAGAAACTTGGTTGTGTGATAAGCCATAATATGAATAACAAGTTTTGTTATTTCTGTAAGATTTCTAAATAATAATCTATATTTTCAATTGTATTTGCAATACAAGAGGACATTGGTTTATATAACAATCTAACCCTAGGACTGAAAAGGAAAGTAAAACATTTACTTAGTCTCGTAGAATATATACAAAATATATACTCCCGTATATACATAAACCCTAATATTCTCACACCCCCACTCAAACTCTGTTTTAGCATAAGACACTGAGAGTTTGTCAAGAAGAAACTGAAACGGAGCAGTGGTGTGAGTCTTGGTAAAGAAATTAGCAAGTTGCAGAGTCGAAGTGACAAAAGAAAGTGCGATAGAGCCAGACTGCAGATGCTGAATGACAAAGTAACAATCAAACTTAATGTGCTTCATCTGTTCGTGAAAGACGGTGTTATGGGCAATCTGAATAGCACTTCGGTTGTCACAGTAGAGAGAGGATAGAGGGACACCCAAGTCAGATAAGAGACAACAAAGCTAGACAATTTCAATAGTAGCATGAGCTATAGCACGATACTTAGCTTTGATAGTAGAACGGGCAACAACTATTTGTTTCTTACTTTTCCATGTAGAACAAAGAGGTGGGGTCTACGTTGGAGTGACCAGGGTTGGCTTTCAGGCGCTTGGGAACTTGATTGGTGTAGTGGAGTGACCCAGCCCGCGGTCTGGGAACCGGGAGCAAACCCTAAAAGATAGTATCTCGGAGATAGCGAAGAATCCGAAACAAAGCAGCCCAATGTGTAGAACGAGGAGCAAAAATGAACTCGCTAACCACATGAACAGCATAAGCAAAATCAGGACGAGTGACAGTCAGGTAAACCAAGCAACCCACAAGCTCTCGATATAAAGTAGTATTATCTAGATGGTCACCATCAGTAGTGTTAAGTTTCACATTAAGCTTAATGGGGGTATCAAAAAGCTTGAGAGAAAATGATAAAGAGTACTAAGTCCATATGCCAAAAGACAACACAACCATCATAGCCAATGCGCCAGCATCATATGCCTTTGTGTGAATAGCCATCACCGCCAATGTGACAGCCGCAGCCGTAGCCGCAGCCGCCGTAGCCGTAGCTGCAGCCACAGCAGCAGATGCATCCCAAACAGTTTAGCCAGCACAAACATGTGCAAGTATGTTGCACACATCCGCACAATTTATTCAAGCATGTGTAGGTACAGCTGTAATAGTGAAGGTGGTTAGATGAACAACTGGATCAGAGTAAGTTGGAGTTAGTTACGTACACTTGACCATCAACTAGTAAAATAGCTGTAACTGTTTAACAATTGATTCATTCAATAAGATTTCTATTTCTTGTTATGGTATCAGAGCCACTATAAGTTCTCACGAGTGAAGGTCCAACAATGGTGATTTCATCATCTTCATCTTCGTCTTCTTCTTTGCCTCACAATCTAAGTCTTGACTTTTGTCAAATTTTAATTCTCTCATAACAGTTAAGCTTGACTTCACAAATTTCCTTATCTGGAAGCTCCAACTTTAAAATGTGCTTCGTGTTACTGATCTCGTTGGATTTGTGACTAGATTGATTCCATTTCCAACACCAGAGATGCTTGATTCCACAGGAAATGCAGTGCCAAATACAGAATTTGCAAAATGAAAGACCATAGACACACATCTTTTGAGCTTTTTCACATTGACTCTTTCTTCTCCTATTCTCTTCAGTTCTTCATCTTCGATACTGTTCTCAAGTCTGGATTGCTCTAGGGAAGAGATTTACCACTCTATCTCTTGATTTCACATACATAAACTAAAGAACAAACTGCAAACAGTTTCAAAGAAAGGATTATCAATGTAGGAGTATCTAACTCAAATCAAAGAAGTCTCAAATCAACTGAGTCTTATGTCTGCAGCTGTTGATGATGAGGATCTAGCGTTCCTCATTTTCAATGGCTTACCAGGCGAGTATAACACTTTTAAAACTATGATTCATACTAGAGTTGACACCATCTTTACGGAAAAATTGAGTGCACTTTTGTGCTCTGAAGCTATCCATAGGGAGAACAAAACTAAGCTTGCTCTTAGTAAGGAACCTACAATCGCTTACACTGCAACCAAAGGATCTGAGTCTGGTTCTTTGTCTTATTAGCACTATTCCACACATAGAGGTCAATCCTCCAATTATTATGGTGGCAGAGGAGGTAGATACAATAGAGGTTTTAGAGGAAGGCAAGGAGGACGAGAAGGATACTATTCTTTGAATTTTGGTTGTCAAATTTGTGGTGGGATTAGTCATATTGTCTTTGATTGCTGGTTCAGAATGGATCCAAATTACCAGCCTAATTAACTTTATTCTTCTTCTCTATCTCATTTCTCCTCTCCTACCACTTTGCTACATTCCAGAGGCTTCTCTGCAACTGCAAATCAGCCTTCTCTCTCACTTGGTTCTTCAACACCTTGGCACATTGACTCTGCAGCTACCAATCATAGTACTAATGATCTAGGCAATTTCCATCTCTACTAGCCTTATCAAGGCACAGATCGAGTAACTATAGGCAATGGTCAAAATGTGCCTATTTAGCACATTGGTAAGGGCATTCTACCAACACCTCAGTATTCTTTTCATCTTGGTAAGGGCATTCTACCAACACCTCAGTATTCTTTTCATCTTGGTAAGGGCATTCTACCAACACCTCAGTATGATTTCCATCTTAAACATGCTTCATGTTCCTCATATATCTTCCAACCTATTGTTTGTTCATGGCCTTTATCAGTTTGCCTCTCATTCTCATTGCATTTCACCACAAGCCTATTTCACTACATCTCAGTCACAGGTGTTTATGCCTACTTGGCATCAAAGATTGGGTCCTCCGTCTTCTTTAAAATTTCATCATATTGCTAAGCAGTTACCTATTGCTTTTAGAAATAAATGTATTGAATTTTCAGGTACTCCTTGCAATGTCTCTAAGATTCATAGGCTTCTTTTTAAGGTTTCTAGTTCCATTGTTAATCAGCCTTTCTCTCTTGTGCATAATGATGTATGGGTCCTTTTCATGCTTCCAATTGTTGTTATAAGTACCATTTCTTGTTTATTGATGATTTCACTAGATTTACATGGATTTATCCCTTTCATGTTAAGAGTGAAGTTTTTCCTACCTTTGTTTCCTTCAAAGCTTATACTAAGACACAATTTTCTCTCTCTCCAGGTTTTTAGAACTGATAATGGAACTGAGTATGCTAATCACAAAATGGATGATTATCTTGCTGCACATGGCATTGTTCATCATCTCAGTTGTCCATTTACACCTGAGCAAAATGGCATATGTTAGAATTTACCTACACCTACCACCACCTACTACCACACCTACTACACCTACCACCAATTTACCCTCACCTACTCCTCACCTACTACCCAAACCCTCTCCTATATAATGAGCCACTCTAATTTGTAATATAAGATATCAAGATATATCAATCAATAATACATAAATTCTTACAACCAGCATAAGCACCCGTAACCCACTTCTTCCCGGAGCCTTGCACATGATGGACAATAAAATATTTGATCTTAATGCCAAGCCCCACATGCATTGTCTCTCTCTCTTCCTTTTACTTAAGTGTTTTATATTCCACCGCCTGCACATCCTCCCCCAAAAATATTCTCTGTTTTCTTTCTCTATTTTATTTTATTCTTATTATTATTTTTAAACAAAAAAAAAAACAAAAAAAAAACAAAAAAAAAACAAACAAAAAAAAAAAACAAACAAAAGTCTGACACTTTTAAAACTATGATTCGTACTAGAGTCGACACCATCTCTACGGAAGAATTGAGTGCACTTCTGTGCTCTGAAGCTATCCATAGGGAGAACAAAACTAAGCTTGCTCTTGGTAAGGAACCTACAATTGCTTACATTGCAACCAAATGATCTGAGTCTGGTTCTTCATCTTATTAGCACTATTCCACACGTAGAGGTCAATCCTCTAATTATCGTGGTGGAAGAGGAGGTAGATACAATAGAGGTTCTAGAGGAAGGCAAGGAGGACGAGAAGGATATTATTCTTTGAATTTTGGTTGTCAAATTTGTGGTGGGATTAGTCATAATGTCTTTGATTGCTGGTTCAGAATGGATCCAAATTACCAGCCTAATTAACTTTATTCTTCTTCTCTATCTCATTTCTCCTCTCCTACCACTTTGCTACATTCCAGAGGTTTCTCTGCAACTGCAAATCAGCCTTCTCTCTCACTTGGTTCTTCAACACCTTGGCACATTGACTCTGCAGCTACCAATCATATTACTAATGATCTAGGCAATTTCCATCTCTACTAGCCTTATCAAGGCACAGATCGAGTAACTATAGGCAATGGTCAAAATGTGCCTATTTAGCACATTGGTAAGGGCATTCTACCAACACCTCAGTATTCTTTTCATCTTGGTAAGGGCATTCTACCAACACCTCAGTATTCTTTTCATCTTGGTAAGGGCATTCTACCAACACCTCAGTATTCTTTTCATCTTGGTAAGGGCATTCTACCAACACCTCAGTATTCTTTTCATCTTGGTAAGGGCATTCTACCAACACCTCAGTATTCTTTTCATCTTGGTAAGGGCATTCTACCAACACCTCAGTATTCTTTTCATCTTGGTAAGGGCATTCTACCAACACCTCAGTATTCTTTTCATCTTGGTAAGGGCATTCTACCAACACCTCAGTATTCTTTTCATCTTGGTAAGGGCATTCTACCAACACCTCAGTATTCTTTTCATCTTGGTAAGGGCATTCTACCAACACCTCAGTATTCTTTTCATCTTGGTAAGGGCATTCTACCAACACCTCAGTATTCTTTTCATCTTGGTAAGGGCATTCTACCAACACCTCAGTATTCTTTTCATCTTGGTAAGGGCATTCTACCAACACCTCAGTATTCTTTTCATCTTGGTAAGGGCATTCTACCAACACCTCAGTATTCTTTTCATCTTGGTAAGGGCATTCTACCAACACCTCAGTATTCTTTTCATCTTGGTAAGGGCATTCTACCAACACCTCAGTATTCTTTTCATCTTGGTAAGGGCATTCTACCAACACCTCAGTATTCTTTTCATCTTGGTAAGGGCATTCTACCAACACCTCAGTATTCTTTTCATCTTGGTAAGGGCATTCTACCAACACCTCAGTATTCTTTTCATCTTGGTAAGGGCATTCTACCAACACCTCAGTATTCTTTTCATCTTGGTAAGGGCATTCTACCAACACCTCAGTATTCTTTTCATCTTGGTAAGGGCATTCTACCAACACCTCAGTATTCTTTTCATCTTGGTAAGGGCATTCTACCAACACCTCAGTATTCTTTTCATCTTGGTAAGGGCATTCTACCAACACCTTAGTATTCTTTTCATCTTAAACATGCTTCATGTTCCTCATATATCTTCCAACCTATTGTTTGTTCATGGCCTTTATCAGTTTGCCTCTCATTCTCATTGCATTTCACCACAAGCCTATTTCACTACATCTCAGTCACATGTGTTTATGCCTACTTGGCATCAAAGATTGGGTCCTCCATCTTCTTTAAAATTTCATCATATTGCTAAGCAGTTACCTATTGCTTTTAGAAATAAATGTATTGAATTTTCAGGTACTCCTTGCAATGTCTCTAAGATTCATATGCTTCTTTTTAAGGTTTCTAGTTCCATTGTTAATCAGCCTTTCTCTCTTGTGCATAATGATGTATGGGTCCTTTTCATGCTTCCAATTGTTGTTATAAGTACCATTTCTTGTTTATTGATGATTTCACTAGATTTACATGGATTTATCCCTTTCATGTTAAGAGTGAAGTTTTTCCTACCTTTGTTTCCTTCAAAGCTTATACTAAGACACAATTTTCTCTCTCTCCAGGTTTTTAGAACTGATAATGGAACTGAGTATGCTAATCACAAAATGGATGATTATCTTGCTACACATGGCATTGTTCATCATCTCAGTTGTCCATTTACACCTGAGCAAAATGGCATAGCTGAGAGAAAGCACCAATACATTACTGAGATAGCAATTGCTTTGCTCTCTCAGTCCTCTGTGCCTCTTGATTACTAGTTTGAGGCTATGGTCACTGCAGTTTTTCTTATTAATAGAATGCCTAGCCTCTCTCTTGGTCAAAAGTCTCCCTTTCAACTCATGTTCAAATCTATCCCTGATTATACCTTTCTTAAGATCTTTGGCTGTCAATGCTTCGCTTGGCTTCGACCATATGGTTCTCATAAACTGTAGCCTGGATCCTCTCCTTGTGTTTTCTTAGGCTATCATCCTTTCACTAAGGGTTATAGGTTCTTAGACCTTATTTTTGGTAAGCCTTTTTTTTTAATCTCTAGACGTGCATCATTCAGTGAGTCTTGTTTTCCTTTTACTTTGTAGCCTAGTGCCTCCACTTAACTTCCCGTTATTACCACTTTCTTTTGGTCTACACCTGCTTGTCCATCACCAATTCCTAATTCATCTCATATTTTATCTCCTCCTACTCCTATGTCTTCACTTCATATAGCCTCTTCTCATTCTTTACCTCCAAGTCCTGTCCCTTTATTTGCTCCTCCAGCTCTAGCTATATCTATTCAATCTATCTATATTCATTTTCCCTACCTCGTCCTCCTTCAGTTCTTGTGTTATCTTCCACTGCTCCTGTTCCTGTAATATCTACCAATACTCATCTCATAGTTACAAGATCTAAAGTCACAGCTCCTGTTTATCATAGTGCTCACACTTCCCCCATTGAGTCTTGTTATCACTGAGCCTAAGACTGCCACTCAAGCTTTGCACTCCTCTATTTGGTTTGCTACTAGGACAGAGGAATTTCAGGCCCTAAAGAAGCAAGGCACTTGGGATTTGGTGTCTCTTCCAGCTGCTAAGACAGCCACTGGTTGTAAATGGGTATTCAGAATGAAAAATAATTCTGATGGCACTATAGCTAGGTACAAAACCAGACTTGTTTCCAAAGGCTATCTTCAACAAGGCGTGGATTATCAAGAAACTTTCAGCCCTGTTGCCAAGCAACCCACTATCAGGATTCTTTTGTGTTTAGCTCAAAAGGATGGCGAGAATTATTTGGCTTACCTTTGAATGAGGTAGAAGCAATGTATATATGACATATTCATGATACAATTTTAGGAAACAATATAAACAAAAAGAGAGATTCCTTCAATCAATATAAAAATATTCTAATTCCTATTCTAAACATAATATTATAGTTTCTATATTCAACACTCTCCCTCAAGCTAGCGTGAAGATATTTAATAAACGCAGCTTGTCAATAGACGACTAGAGCAAAGTTGGTCCCACAAATTTTGTGAACATATCTGCCAGCTGCAGAGAACAAGAGACAAATGATGGACGCTCAATGTCAGTTCGAACCTTTTCTTTAATGAAATGTAGTTCGAACCTTTTCTTTAATGAAATGTATGTCAATCTCGATATGCTTGGTACGCTCATGAAGCACAGAATTAAAGGATAACATAATGACAGAATTGTTATCACAAAACAAAGAGGAATGAACAATCTCTCCAAAACCTTACTCTGCCAAAATAGATCGAAGCCAAAGAATCTCACATGTGTCCCATGTGCCACAACTGGATACTTAGCCTCTGTAGAAGACCTAGGAACAACCGCTTGCTTCTTACTTTTCCACGTGACAAGATGACCACTATAGAAAGTACAGAAGCCAGAAGTGGAACGCCGATCAGTCCTAGATCCTGCATAGTCTTTATCTGTGAAACATGAGAGCCCATATTGGAGACCAGCTATAAAGAACAATCCCAAGCTAGGAGAAGTCTTCAAATACCTCCAAATATGATGAACTACGTCAAGGTACTCTGTATGAGATGCATGCATGAACTGACTCACAACACTAACTGCAAATGTCAAGTCAGGTCTACTGTTGGTTAAATAAATAAGGCGTCCAACAAAACACTGATACATGCCTGGGTCATTTAGTAACTTACCATACTCTGATGTGAGCTTAACATTAGGATACATAGGAGTAAAAGTAGGTTTACACCCTAACATACCAGTATCCTTAAGCAAGTCAAGCGTGTACTTTCGCTGGGAGAAGGAGATCCCCTCCCTTGAGTGAGCCACCTCGATTCCCAAAAAAGATTTGAGACATCCCAAATCCTAAATATCAAAAGTTTGGCCCAAGTCTTTCTTGACTTGACCAATGCCTGAGTCATCACCACCTGTGAGAATAATATCATCCACATAAACTAACAAGACTATACATTGACCCGCAAAATTCCGGTGAATGAAACAAGTGTAATCTGAGCGGCACTGAACAAATCCCAAAGATATAAATAGAACTGAAGCAACCAAACTATGCTTGTGGAGACTATTTCAGACCATACAAGGATTTCGTAAACGGCACACTTTCCTCAAATACTACTCTCCAGCCCGAAAATCAGGTGAAGGAGCCATGTAAATCGTCTCAAGAAGATCCCATGAAGAAACACATCCTTGACATCAAGCTGGTGAAGAGGCTAAGAATGGGATACTGCAAGGGAGATAAGGAGACGCACAAAAGTAAGCTTGGCGACAGGAACAAAAGTGGCACAAAAATCCTTACCAGGAATCTGGGTGAAACCTTTGGCCACCAGGCAGGCTTTGTAATGGTCAACTGAGCCATCAGTAAGGTACTTTATGGCGAACACTTATTCGCAACCTAAGAAGCACGGACACTTCTAAGAAGGTGACGTATCCGTGTCGTGTTCGTGTCGGACACCGACACTCTTTGGAAACGTGTTTGACACTCTTCAAAACGTGTCCTATTTTTAATTTTTTTTTAAAGATCCAAACACTCTTTGAACACTTGGAGGACACATGTGTCAATCACTTAAACACACGTGTCTATCGATTAGACACATATGAAACTACTTATAAGTTTGAATACAACAATTTAGGATATAATAATAAAATAAAACCCATATAAATTTATAGAAATTAGTGTCATTTTGCATTTTATATTATATTTGAATGATATATTTATATATATAATATATAATAAATATATAAAATTATATATTTCATGCGTGTCCCCCACGTATCGTGTCCTGTATTTTTTTAAAATAACGTGTCAACGTGTCCGTGTTGTATCCGTGTCGTGTCACGTGTCCGTGTCCATGCTTCTCAGTTCGCAACCAACCGTGCTTTCCCCAGAAGGTAAAAGGACAAGATCTCAAGTGTGATGTTATTTTAAGGTCGCTGGCTCAGTCTGCTACGCATTTTGGATGCTGAAGGGCCTCAGACACAGACCGAGGAATGGATTCTGACTCAAGTTTGCCAAGGAAAGAATGGTAAGAAGTGGAAACCCTGTCATAGGAAAGATACTGAGAAATGGGATGATTAGTTTTACTCAAATGATTTAGAGGATGTCAATCACGAGGTGGGTTACGAGGAGGAGGAGCTAAAGGAGAAGAGGTACTTGACCCAGAGATCGGAGAGGCGGCAAGGGAGACTGAGTGTATAGGTGACAGAAGTATACTTGCAATAGGGGAGGAGATGAAGGTTGAGAAGGAGGGAGGGGTGCAACCTCATCCTCAATCTTGTTTATAATGGTCACCGAACGAACAGTGGAAGTAACGGGAGGAGGAGCCTGCAAAGGAGGGTTAGTACCAAAGAAAGGAAGATCCTCACAAAAAGTAACATCCAAAGTGTGGTAAAAGTGAAGAGACATAGGGTCGTAACACCTATACCCTTTGGACATGGAAGAGTATCCAAAGAAGACACAGTGAATAGATTTGTCATTTAACTTTGTGTGAGTGGGACTCCGATTTTGAACAAAACAGGTGCACCAAAGACACGGGGTAAGAGTGGAAACAGAGTGGTAGTAGGCATTCAACACACGACTAGGGGTCCTATTAATGAGGTAAACAACAGTAATCACAGTCATATGCTAGTAAGACTTGGGAACACCCATACCCTGAAGAAAACACCGGACAATAGACATAATATGATGGTTTTTGCGTTCAGCAACACCATTTTGTTTAGGAGTCTAAGGACAAGTAGGTTGTTAAAAGAATGCCGGTTTGATTAAGATGGGAACGAAATTCATTAAAGATATATTCCCCACCATTATCAGAACGGATATTCCGAACAACTGTATGAAACTGAGTTTTAACCATTTGTAAAAACTGAACAAAAATGGGAAACACTTTAGACTTCCGACAAAGAAAGCAGTGACAGGGGAAGGATCCTAAACATCTGAATATGTAAGATCATAAGCACTAGGAGCCCAATTCATATGAGGGATATAGCAAGTACGGGTATGCTTAGACAACTCACAAACCACACAATGAAACTTAGAATCTTTGCAAGTTTTATTAAATAAAGGAAAAAGTTGACATAAATACTGAAAATTAACATGACCCATACAAGCGTGCCATAATTCTAAAGTCTGAATATTAAAAACACAAGGCATGGAAGAAGGAAAAATAGAGGTTTGAAAACTAACTAAAATAGAAAAAGAAGAAGGCTCGTCTGGTGGATTCCCAAAATAGTACAGCCCATCACACTCATAACCCTTACCAAAAATCCTCTTCGAACTCGGATCTTATTAAAGGCAAGAAAGGGGTAAGAAGATGACAGCACAATTAAATTGTTTAGCAAGACGACTAATGGATAAGAGATTATATGTAAATTTTGGAACATGTAAAACAGATGATAAAGTAATGGTATGGGGTAAAAACACTACACCCTTATGACGAATAGAGGATGAAGAACCATCAGCGAGACACACAGATTGGGCAAGAGTAGTAGGGACTGGTGAAGAAAGAAAGGAAAACTCACATGCATATGATTATTAGCCCTAGAATCCAGAACCCATGAGGGACTAGCAGACCGAACATGGAAAGTAGTAGAAGTACTTGTATCAAGGGTGGCAATAGGGGAAGATGATGGGCCATGAGAACTGGTAGTAAGAGATCCAAGCTGAGCCTAAAGTTGACCAATCCGAGTTTGTAACTCTTGTAAATTAGGGAGAGGGAGATGAAAAGACTCAGGAGCAGGAGTAGCAGAATCTACTAGAGCGGCGGTTCGAGGGGTGCTAGTAATACGAGGGCGAGAAGAACGTAGCCTCAATTCTAGATGAAGTTTAAAGCAACGAGCCTTAACATGACCAAAAGCTACACAATAATGACAAGTAGCTGGACCAGTAGAACCCTAAGAATGTGAATTTGCAGCAAGAGCCATCTAATCAGATGGAACTGGAGAAAGAGTCGGCTGAACCAAGCACCTACGATGCTCATCACTATCAATGGTGGCAAAGGCCTCATAAAGAGAGGGCATGGGTGATGTGTTTAAAATATGAGTTCGAAGGGATTCAAACTCATAGTTTAAACCCATCATAAACTGGTAAGTGTGCTGGCGAGCAAGGAATATGGATACAAGAGAGGCAGCATCTGCTGGTAACTCAGTCAAAGGCTTATATTGAGCCAATTCTTCCCAATGGGCTTGAAGGTATCCAAAGAACTCTGACACAGAAAAACCCAAGGCAGACTGGGAAGCACGAGCAAAATCCTGATAGAGCTCAAAGATACAAGCATCGTTATGAGCATGAGCATACATTTGTGGCAAGGCAAACCATAGACCGGGAATGCTGTCGCAATAGAGAAACATGTGATAAATACGGTCTTCTATGGAATTGAGCATCCATCCCAAAATAGTACAGTTATCAATATCCCACTGTGCATGGGTAGAATCTGTTGTAGCAGGCTGGGTAGGGGAAGATAAAAGCCAATGCTCTTTTCCCTTGCCCCCTAAATAGAGTTTAAGAGAGTGACTCTAGGCGGCAAAATTTTTCCCATTCAACACCACACTCGTAATACGATGAACAGAGTGTGATGAGAAAGAAAAATTAGAACTAATTGGGACAAGGTTGATGGGTATATTGGATGAAGCAACAAAGGATGTCATGGTGGGAGAAAAGGGGCTAAAAAGCAGATAAAGATGGCAACACATGTCAAGAAAAAATAAGAAGTCCAAAAAAAAAAAAAAACTCAACTATTTATCCAAATAAATGCCACCGAACAAATCCGGTAGCCCAATGAGCAAAGTAAACATAGGAAAGTGCTTACCACATCAAACCAAGAACCCTAGAAGGGTAAGAAAGGGGTAAAACTACCCAAAAAGGACAACCGCACTAGACCTAAGCCAGAGGGGGTCTAGTTAGCACCTAAAAATCTGGTGGCAGCAGTTTTGAAGGCTGCCAAGGGGCTGGAAAGGGAGAAGGGTGGTTGTCGGCTAGGGTAGAAGAAGGTGGGGCTGTCAGGTTGTTAGGGAGAGAGAAGGATGGTTGTCGGTGAGAAGGGCTACCGAAATAGAGAGAGAGAGGATGATGGGTGGCTACGATTTGGTGGCTATGATACCAAAAAGGATGGAGAGAATTATTTGGCTTACCTTTGAATGAGGTAGATGCCATGTATATATAACATATTCATGATACAATTTTAGGAAACAATATAAACAAGAATAGAGATTCCTACAATCAATATAAAAATATTCTAATTCCTATTCTAAACATAATATTCTAGTTTCTATATTCAAGAAGCTCTTCAGAATCACTAGCATATTAAGCAATTTGACATGTCCAATGCCTTTCTTCATGATCACCTAGAGGAGGAGGTTTATATTGAGCCACCTCAGGGGTAGTTCTACTTTTCCTTCTCATGTATGCAAACTTAAAAAGGTTCTTTATGGCCTTAACCAAGCTCCTAGATCCAATTTCTTATCAAGTCAATGGTTTCATCACAGCCGTTCTGATTCTTCTTTGTTTGTCAGAAAAACCTCCACCAGCAGTTCTATTCTCCTTATATATGTTGATGACATCTTGCTCCCAGAAAGTGATCGCAGTTTGATTCAATCTTTGCTTCAACAAATGTATGTGGTATTTTCCATGAAAGAATTAGGCCGCATTTCTTATTTCTTGGGTATTTTAGTCAACTCTCACTCCCATGGCTTCTTCTTGTCTCAACAAAAGCATGCTAGTGAGCTTTTGATCAAGGCTGGTATGGTGGATTGCAAACCTAGTTCCACTCCCATGGCTATCAAACCCTCAGCTGCTCCTGCTGATGATTTGCCTTTTTCTCGGCCTTCCTTATATAAGGGCATAGTTGGGGCCTTGTAATACTTGACTATTATCAAGCCTAATCATGCATTAGCTGTTAATGAGGCCTGCCAACATATGCAATCACCCACTAATGGTTGTTTTGCTTTGGTAAAAAGGCTTCTCAAATATGTTAAAGGCACTCTTGCTCATGGTCTCACTTTCAGTCCAGGCCATTTACTCTTCATACCTTCACCGACTCCAATTGGGTTGGGGATTGTTTAGATAGGAGGCCTATCTTTGGGTTTTGTGTTTTCCTTGGTCCAAACTTGATTTCTTGGTCTACTAAGAAGTAGCCCACAGTTTTTAGATCCTACACTGAGGCTGAGTACAGATCTATGGCCCATATAGCAGTTGAATTGTGTTGGATTCAACAATCGCTTAAAGATTTGTTCACTACTTGTCTTGCTATACTTGTTCCTTGGTGTGACAATGTGTCTACCATGGCCTTGGCTTCTAATCCTGTATTTCACTCACGATCCAAACATATTGAAGTTGATTGTCACTTCATTCGTGAAAGGGTTACTTCAAGGCAAATTGCCCTGTCCTATATCCCTATAATTGATCAAGTGACTGATATTTTTACCAAACCATGGACTTCCTCTAGATTCTATCATCTCAAAGACAAACTTCTGGTGCATCATAGCCCCATCAGTTTGAGGAGGGATGATAAGAGTACTAAGTCCATATGCCAAAAGGCAACACAGTCATAGCTGCAGCCGCAACCATAGTAACAGCGCCAGCATCAGATGCCTTTTTGTCAACAGGCATCACAACCAATGCCATAACGGCAGCTGTAGCAGATGCTGCCCAAATAGTTCAGCCAAGGCTGAACTTTCAGCGCAAGCATGTGCAAGTATGTTGCACACATCCGCAAGAATCAAGAATAGATTTAAGCATGTGTAGGTACAGCAGAATAGTGAAGGTGGTTAGACGAGCAGGTAGTTAGAGTTAGTTATGTACACTTGAGCATCAACTAGTACAAATATCTGTAACTAATTGATTCATTTAATAAGATTTCTATTTGTTGTTAGAAATACGCCTGGGAGAATAGGCAACCTTAGTTCTAAGAAAATACTGTAAAGGGCCTAGATCCTTAATTTCAAATGTGTGAAAGATATGTTGCTTGATCTCAAAGATAGAAGAAGAGTTAGAGCCAGTGATGATCATATCATTCATATAAAATAATAGAGCAACAAAAGCAATAGAGGTGTGGTGGAGAAACAAAGCAGAATTCTGGGCACAAGGATAAAACCCAAGCTGAGCAATAGCCATTTGAATTACAGCTCCGAAGTAGTAGTCTTTTGCAATGCAAACAACTCATCCTCCATAACTCGAACCCAATTAGGATCCTAACAGGCCTCCTTGTAAGACTAAGGTTCTAAAAAATAAAGCATAGCATACAAGAAAGTGCAATATGAATGAGAAAAACATGTTTTAGCAAAATCAAGTTTGACTACCTATTTACAGTAGCGAAGGAGACCAACGGTCATCAGGATTAGTGTCATCAAAAGTAGAAGGATCAACAGTAAGGGAAGAGACAACCGATGGAGGGAGAGCCTTGCAACGAGAATAGACTAACAACGGAGGAGGAGGAGGAAGAGCAAGAGGGGAAGCAGGAAGAGAAGACCCATGGGGGACAGTAGAGAGGTACTTAGCAGGAGGGGAGTAGAAGGAGAAGAGGGAACAAGCTAATGGGGAACAGTAAAGATGTACTCATCAGGAGGGATTTCAAAAGGAAATGGATCAATGTGAATCAAATCCTCTTTGGAAACCGGGGTAATGATAGGAGAAAATTGAAAGTAAGACAAACGTTCGAGAAAGGCAACATGGCAGTAGACATACAAGCAACGAGAAACAGGGTCATAATAGTGATTACCTTACTGAGTAAGACTATAACCCAAAAAGATGCATAAGGCAAACCGGACACTAAGTTTGGTCCTATCTTTATAGGAAAAAAAGACAAAACAAGCAGACCCAAAAACATGAAGGAGGGAGTAATTGAGAAGTTGAGAAAACGGAGCCTCATACGGAGAACGATTAGAGGAAAGAGGAGTAGGTGTCACACCCCAAATCTGGGCATGACCGGCCGTGGCCCACAGGGGCTTAGCCCAAGGCACACGTAAGCCTAAACATGAATCCAAAACCATAAAGAATAAATGTGATGATAGCCCAGAAATAAATAAATCAACACTCAATGCAGTGACATACCACAAGTGAAAAACAAATCATAACCAACTTCCTAAAAATATATATATCCTAAATGGGACACAAACCGCCCACAAAATAAAATAATTCTAAATAAAACCCAACCACAATGTATGCACAAAACTCGACAAGCAACCTAAAACAAATTAAATAAATGCCCTAGAGGTCCATGCAATTGAGTCCCCGCTACGCCATGAGTCGACTCTAAGTCCTTCTAACACCTAGAAATGGTAAACAACTAAGTCAGCTGATAGCTCAGTGAGTAGCAACATGGATAGTAAATACAGTTTTGAAAACAGGGTTCAATTCCAAAATAAGATATATATCACAGAAACTAGATTGGCATACAGTTTGGTAAATACAATCTGTTTCAAAAAGAAGGTTCCACAATTCAACACTTAAAATACTCATGTCTCGCAAGAACATGATAAACGACATTTTTCACTTAAAACAGATTATAACATGTAAATATACAATATAAATACATATATGTATACAACTTTCCCGCTTCTTTCTCTTTCTTCGATGATTTAGAGCCTATATGACAAATCCACTTGTTGAGATTGTTGTTGCTTTATGCTTTATGTATAGAAATATATAATTATCTTTTCTTTACATCTAATGTTCAATTATGTGTATCCACCAAAAAAATGTTCAATTATGCTTTATAGTTGGGCAAAATGGATTCCTTACAATCGTTGAGCACTAGAGTCATCACGGCCCAACCCGGATCTGTTCCCTAGTGGCCAGAGTCACCACACACAGTGGAATAATTTCCCTGGACTAAATACACACATGGTCCCAATAATCAATACACATCAGTTTCGCAAAACATGGTGGTTCATCATTATAAACATGAGACCAAAATAAATAGTTTACAGTATGCCAAGTTCACACATGTTTCAGAAATAATTTGATTTAATTGATAATATAATAATTTATCAAAGCAGTTTAGTCTTGAAACAACAATTTAATTTTTCAACAGTTCAGGGTAGGGGAACATTTATAAAAATACGTAGCATGAAACTACTCACCTGAAACCGAAATAATATAATCCTCAAATAGAGTATAAAAGTCCAACTAATGCCCTGAACCAAGTATAAAAACTACACGTCACAACTAAAAATATTAAAAAAAATAGGAACTAAGTAACCCCAACTAAAGCGCACTAACACGGCTCAACCCAACTCACCGTTACTCTTAAATATTACCTAAGTTCATGTTCATCAAGGTTTAAAATCACCCAAGACATGGGTTCCAGTCAAAACTTAATTAATTGTGACTTTAAGATAAAACAGAATTTCAAACAAGCCTTCGCAACCTATTCGCTAACTTTGAAAATTACAAAACCCACTCCACACTATTTAAAAAATTCCAAAAACCTCCAGATATCAACTAATATATCCTAAGTTTCAAACCCAATTGGTTTCACTTGATTTTCTTATCAAAATAATTATCTACAATTTATTATATCCAAACAGGTTGTTTTCTGCAGCACTTTAAAGAAATTAACGGTTCTCTTAATATACACGAGCAATCAATGCAAGGCCAAAAACGTACGAAACTAGACTCATAACCGGTTCTAATGACACTAATTTGATAATTTTTGGATTTATACCCAAAGAGAACAGCACTCCCGAATTTACTGTTTCGGACTGGTTTCCTGGACAGATTTGAATACCTCAATTTATATGGATTTTGACTCCCAAAAATTATGAAAAAATTCAGATATGCAATTCAATATGTAATTGATCTACTGTAAAAATTTCATATTAAAATTCATCCGTTTGATATGGTTTCTTGATTTTTAAAGTTTGCGATTCTGTACAGAAATTTTTTTTAACTAAGAATAATACTCATTCTTTATACATGAATTTAACTCCTCAAATTTCTTAACAGTATATATATATACAAAATATATAAACCTACAACCTCCATGAATGAATAAAATAATAATGGAATAAGGATAAAAACAAAACCAAAAGGAAGAAGAAAGATAAAGACCTACCACATACCCAAAAATTACTCCTTGTTTGCAATCCCCTTTTCTTTTCTTCTTCTTTTCTCTCAAACTCTCTCTCTCCCCGTGGCTACTGTGGCTGCTGTTATAGTGTTGATTAGGAACCCTAGTGTTGTTATATATTGTATTAGGCAACCTAGGGTTACTTTATATATCTAAACAAAAGGCCCTAAATTATTATCTCTTAATATTATTTTATTTTCTAACCCATTAATTTAAATAAAATATAACTATTACTAAATCAAAATATGGTTGATCTAGCGGTTCTTCAAAATATTTGAGATTGTAATATTATTATTTAATTATTTACTTAATTTTTATATTCGGGTTCTCACATGCTTCCCTCCTAAAAAAAAGTTTCGTCCTCGAAACTAACCTGAGTAAATCATGAGAATAGATGTGGGTACTTCTCGCGCATCTCGTCCTCGCATTCCCAAGTCGCCTCTTCAACTAGATGATTACGCCACAGTACCTTAACCAATTTAATGACCTTTGTATGCAACCTTTTCACTTTCGAATCCAAAATCTGAACAGGTATCTCCTCATACGAAAAATCCTCTCTAATCTGATGCGGCTCATAATCTATCACATGCGACGGACTGTGCACATATTTCCTCAACATAGACACGTGAAACACATTATGCACTCCTGCCAACCTAGGGGGTAGAGCAACACGGTACGCAACCTCACCAACCTTCTCCAATACCTCAAATGGACCAATGTATCTAGGACTCAACTTTCCTTTCCTTCCAAACCTGATGACTCCTTTCCATAGTGATACTTTCCAGAATACCATATCCCCCACATGAAACTCTAAGTCTCTCCTACGATGATCAGCATAACTTTTTTGTCTACTCTGAGCAGTCAATAATCTCTCTCTGATGGTGATAATTTTTCGTGTAGCATCCTCCACCAAATCAGGTCCCAACATTTGCCTTTCACCAACCTCATACCAACACAAAGGAGACCTACACTTCCTCCCATACAAAGCCTCATAAGGAGGTACTCCCAAACTAGAATGATAACTATTATTATAGGCAAACTCCATGAGCGGCAAATAATCATCCCAATTACCTCTCCACTCCAAAGCACAAGCCCTCAATAGTAGGCATACGGTTGAAAAAACAAGCAGCAGTAAGAATTGTCCCACCCTAAAACGGAGTAGGAATAGAGGTAGAGAGAAGAAGGGACCGAGCTGTCTCAAGGAGATGATGGTGTTTACACTCAGCTCGACTAGTTTGGATGGGTATATTAGAACAGGAAGTTTGGTAAATGGTACCCAAATTGGGCAAATACTCACATAAATTAGTTTTAAAATATTCCTGACCCAAGTCAAACTGTAACAGTTTAATAGTAGACCCAAACTGTGTAGTGATCATAGACTGAATGTATGGTATATATGGTAGAAGTCAAATTTATGAGTCATAAGATAAACCCAAATATAACGGGTGCAATCATCAACAAAAGACACATAGTACGCAGAACCCCCCTTGGTGAGAACAAGAGAGGGTGCACAGACATCCATATGCACAAGAGAAAAAAGCGTAACAAAAATAGAAGTACTTTTATGAAAAGGTAATACTATCATTTTGGCAAGTTTACACCCTCGACATTCAGTAATTTGACTAGGAGAAACTTAACCTAACAATTATGATTGAGCTAATGATTGTAAGCGGTCAACAGACAAATGACCTAATGTGGAGTGCCACAAATAAAAAAGACTCGACTGGTAATCTAATTAAAAAGAGAAAAAAGCAACCGGAGAGGTAGTCATAGGCATATGCAAGCTCTCCACTACATAGAGGTCTCAAACTCTATAACCAGTCACAATCTGCCACTTGGACATCTAATCTTACACAAAACAAATAAAAGAAAAAAATATAACATCAAGATTGAAAATATCAAGCTGACTAATAGATAACGAACTAACAGATAACTATCATACATAAAAGACAGTATGGATAGTAACAACAGACATGGAACAAGGAAGTACAAGCCTAATTGATAAGACAGGCATACCAGACCTGTTGGCAACATTAATAGTAATAGGAAAGGAAAGGGAATACAATTATGGAGTAAGAAGAAATGGGGAGTCGTATGATGAGAACCACCAGAGTCAAAGATCCAAACTAAATGAGAGATACTTGAAGAAGAACCAAGCAAACCTAAATGAAGAAAGGTAAGAGTGGAGGTAGATGAGGATGACTGAGAGGTAGACTTCATATACTGAAGCTAAGTAATTTGAGCACTCAAGGAAAGCTAAGTCAGGATCAAAAGCCAGAGCAAATACAGTATAAGATGCAGGAGGCCGAAAAGTACTCGGAACAGGACCTCAGAATTGTATTTGAGGCGGTTGAGAAGACGAAGCAAGCTGACGTCACTTCTTAGGATAGTGATACTTCCAATGCACCCTCTGATGGTAGAAGCACACTCATCTGACGCTAGGGGCCCCTTTTTGGGCTTGGCAGAAGACTGGAGCTGATGAGGATACGGGGTCGACAATAGGGGTGGCTGAGCAAGAGCTAAGAAGACTGAAGGGGACAAAGTTTGACTGGCCGTCTTCAGATGGGTTTCCTCTGGATGGAGCTCAAGAACTATAACATCCACAAAAGGGAAAAGAGAATGATGAAGGATGCCACCACGAAAAACCTTACACTAAGGGGAGAGAGTTATTAAGAATTGCACCAGATGACCCCCCTCTCGGAATTAAACATATGCATCTAGTACCTTAATACTAGATGGTTCCATGAGAACATCATCCCAATACGATTTTACACAGAGTTATGAAACCAAGTCAGAGCTTGGGTATTGTCGCAATCCCAAGTGTCACAATCAACAAGATACCTCTCATTTCTCGTATCCGTCGGACGAGGGACAAAACCAGAAACATATCCCCATTTTTTTTGACCTAGTAGAAAATTTTTCATAACACTCAACCAATACACATAGTTGGCACCAGTGAGTGTGCAAGTAATAGCCTGAATTCTATTATCTGACATCGTAATGAACCAAAACAAAATACATAACTGATTAGGTGACTTGTAATAAATCGAAAACTGATGGGTCAAAATGTAATAAACCTAAACAACCAGAACCAGATCACCACAATATAATAAACATAAAACATGTACAAATGTGGTCAAAGTGTAATAAGAACAAACCTTGTGGACTAAGATCAGAGAACCAATACGAAGAGAGAGAGAGAGACAGAGACAGAGACAGAGAGCTTTATGATTATAGAACAGAGACCAGAGATGAAGAAATAGAGACAACTTCGTCAACACAAATACAAAGCAGAGAGCTTCGATTGACACGCAATCTTGAGAGGGAGAGGGAGAGGGAGAGGGAGACAGAGACACAGAGAGAGAGAGAGAGAGAGAGAGAGAGAGAGAGAACTTCCGCGAACAAGACCAGAGAGAGAAAGAGAACTTTGCGAACACCAATCATGATTTCGATGCTCGATGACCTGCAACTCAAGTATCAAGAAACCTAGCAAAACTTCAAGAACTAGATTTGATCAAAGGAGAAGATGACCCATGACCCACACGGAGACTAAAGAGGAAGACAATTTCTAGGGTTTTGGTGGTGGCTTTGATACCATGTAAGATTTCTGAATAATAATCTGTATATTCAATTGTGTTTGTAATACAAGAGTACATCGTTTTATATAATAATCTAACCCTAAGACTAAAAGGGAAAGTAGAATATTTATTCAATCCCGTAGAATATATACAAAATATATACTACCATATATATATATATATATATAAATCCTAATATTCTCACAATGTCATCCAATAACTTGGTTTTTTCTGTGGGTAGACTCAACTTAGGAGGAAGGGGAGAAAGCTAGGAACAAAGTAAAGATAGAAAGAAAAAGAAAACTAGAGAAAGAGAATGCAATTACTACAGATTGTAGTTCCAGTGTTTAATAATAAAAAAAATAAAAAAAAAATTGAAAAGAAAAAAAAATCCAATATAGAAAAGCTAATTAGAAATAAGAAAATGCTGTATAGACTATCGTATTTACTGATTTAGTTTTTACAAACTTTATTAACAAACTGATATATCATATAATAATAAAACTTTGGCTTTGAAATGGGACCCAGTAAATTATCATGATTGGTACACATCAATTTGTGAATTTTTTTGTATAGCATTACTCACAGAAATATTACACAAGCAACTAGCATTAATCAGGAAGAATGTTCTCAATGGAAGACAAACCACATGGTGTAGGGGAAGATCAAAGAGCACTTTGGTTTAGTGGCTGGATTTTACTATCTATCCATATATATATAAATATATATTTGTGTGCATTGCTTCAGTTCATTTCATTTATATAATCAAACCATATAACCTTTACTTACCAATAAAACCACACCCCCTTCTCCCCTTCACTAAACCTCCAAGAAAAAAAAAAGAGAAAAGAGAAAAGAAAAAAGAAAAAGAAAAGAAAATATCAGGTACAATCAAACAGCGGGTAAAATTCCCATTTGATAAAACAACATTTGTTCAATCAACAAAACAGACATAAGAAAAGGTACCATGTAGTGTGTAAAAAATAATGTATAGAGAAAGAGAGAGAATAAATTGTATGTATTATTATTGATTGATATATTGATAGTAGGTGTAGTGGAGGTGATAGTGGGTTAGGTGAAGTGGAGTGTGTGGTGAAGTGGAGGTAGGTGAAGTGGAGTGTGTAGTGGAGTAGGTGAAGGTAAAGATGAAAAATTCTAACAGCCCCCCGCAAACTCAAGGAGGAGAGAAACTAACCAACTTGAGTTTGGAGAGAGTAACAAAACAAGAAAATACATAAAAATAAAAAAGGATAGGAGACACTGTATGGTCGTGTCAGACCATTGGTGAAGACACTGTATGGGGTGTCATAACGTTGTAGAGGACACTGTATGGTGGTGTCAGACCGAGGTAGAAGACAGTTTATGGGGTCATGTCGGACCGTTGTAGAAAAACAGTTTATGGGGTCATGTCGGACCGTTGTAGAAAAACAGTTTATGGGGTCATGTCGGACCGTTGTAGAAAAACAGTTTATGGGGTCATGTCGGACCGTTGTAGAAAAACAGTTTATGGGGTCATGTCGGACCGTTGTAGAAAAACAGTTTATGGGGTCATGTCGGACCGTTGTAGAAAAACAGTTTATGGGGTCATGTCGGACCGTTGTAGAAAAACAGTTTATGGGGTCATGTCGGACCGTTGTAGAAAAACAGTTTATGGGGTCATGTCGGACCGTTGTAGAAAAACAGTTTATGGGGTCATGTCGGACCGTTGTAGAAAAACAGTTTATTGTTTGACTAATGGCATAAAAATACATGACAGATAAATCTAAGCCAAAACCTAACAATTGTAAGATGCAACACATAATTCACAAACCTAAAAATAACGTGAACACAAGGGATAAGAGACTAGAACAACAAGCATATATATATATATTGAAAACATAATTAGAAATATATGAAATGTCAAGTAGACTGAACAATAATTCAATAAACATATTAGTTTAACCCAGTCATGTCCAATTAAATCATAAAGCACATTCAGTATGCTCAAGCAGCATTTGCCTACAATATCTCTCAAGTTTTAAATACCATTGACTTACATTTTAGTTTTTTATTGTCGCAATGGTAGTCTTGTTGTCCCCATGCTTCAATAGGCCTACAATGTCAACAAGAAGAAGATAAAGAAAACACCACATGCTTTCCAAAATTTGCCCAACTTTAGATGAGCATTTTAGGCTCTATTTGTTTCAAAGTAAATCAATTTTGAGAAAAATATTTTTCCTATTTTTGTTGTTTGATTGGCCAAAAAATAAGTGAAGTATTTTTCAAGTAAAATAGTTTTGGTTATAAGGCAAAAAATTAATTACGTTTCAAAAGTCCAAGCTATTTTTTTGCTCTCGGTCAACGCTTTATAATTTTCTTTTAAATTTTTTTTATCTATAATTAGTTCATTATTAAAAAATTTCTTGTAGAAAACATTTTGTCAACCAAACAAATGAAAATTTAAACAAAAACATTAGTTATGTCTAAAATCATTTCACATGAATTTTTTTTTTTTACGGTGTAAATGTTTTACATCGAAACAAACAAAGCCTTAGAGTCAAATAAAATTATTCCCCCCGCCCCCCAGTTGAAAAAAGGGGGGAAAAAAAAGGTAAGAGCTTACATGTCTGTTATATTAGAGCAGCATGAAAACAAGTTCCTGAAAAAATAAATAAATAAATAAAAGAATATGCCGAAGGAAAGGTGCATGGAGAAAATATGAAGTGTGAAATCTGGGTTTCCCTTACCAGTTTTTAGTAATGCTTTTATCTGGTAAGGGTAAACTTGGGAATTTGTTTTCAGAAATATCCCTGCAAAAATGTGGCATAACATACAATAAACATTAATAACTTCTACCACAAAAATCATAATTTTTTTACGATGTGCACATCTTTTGAGGTGTATGTTGTAAATTTCTCCTCCTTAAAAACAACTTCAACAATTCTAGAATCAACAAATTAGTTATGGTTTGGGTAAAAAATAATGAATACTACTAATAAATATATAAGATCAACTACATTTAACATCTTTCCATTTTCATCAAACTCTTTCATTGAAATCTCCATTTTTAATTGTGACAGTCAACTCTTTAGACTTATTCAAGTTACAAAGTTACTAGCATGTAAGGTTGACAAAAATTAGTATGTGAACTACATTTGACATTTTCTTGGGGCATTAGCATCCCCACACTTTTAGAAAAATCCTACTTTGGTCTGTTGCACTTTCGCCAAAATTTCACTCTGGTCCACCCACTTTTAATTGTGCCAATAAATAAATAAATAAATAAATAAAAATGTCACGTGAGACACACATGCTAATTTCCATCATCATTATAATGCCAAATGAACAGAATGATAACATTGCAACTAGACTTAAAAAATAGGAATTAACTATCACAATTGAAAGTAAAGAGGCTAAAGTGAGATACTGAAAAAGTGGAGGAGTGTTAAGTATAATTAACCCAAACATATAACAAACAAAATGAGCCCACACTGGATTTATAAGTTCATACTATAGTTGTCAAATCGGGATTCAAATCAAGAATCGAAATGGTATTGTACTGAATCATGAATTGAATCAAATCGAATCGTGAATCATAAAGATTCGGTCACCTTCTTTTAAATTACATAGATATTTAGATATTAAATATATCTAACAAATATGAAATATTTAGAGTCAAATCAATGAAAATATTGTTTTAAATGATGATCATGTAGTCTGGGTAAGAAGTCGACACTGATTCCCATGTTTACCACTTCACCTCTTCCTAGTGGCGACTCTAGGAATTTTTGTCAGTGGTGTTAATCAAAAACTTAAATACCATATATCTTATAGAAAATTCACATTAATCATTATATCACATATGGAGAAAAAAATCAACAAATTAATTTAAATTCTAAAATTATAAAAAAACATATTTCAATATATTGATACTATTATTTAAGCAAAAAGACATGCTAATACACGAGCTTCTACAATTGACCACGACGAGATTTCATATTTTGAAATCGTTGCATAATAAACTCATTATCAACACTATCAAATAGTGGGTTCAAAAGAGTAGGATTTAAAACTATGGGTTCAAAGTTGTATTTTAGTGGGTTCAATTACTAATTTTTTTCCTAAAATCTAATATTTATATAATAATAATAATAATAAAAATTCAGCCAGGGGGTTCGGGTGACACCCTTGGCCAAGCCTTGGAGCCGCCCCTGTCTTCCCTTTTAGATACTATTTCTTATCATTCGTTCTTAATAAAAAAAAAAGCAAACAAAGGCAAACCTTCAATTTCCAAGTAGCAATAACTCAACAACAACAATATTTTAAACTATTTTTACAAGGTTAAAAAATCAAAATCTTCAAACTTTTTCAAAAATCTCACTCGATGCCTTCAAAAGATTCATTTTGTAAATGCAAGTACTTAGATAAAATTGAATATATAAGCCTAGAATATTGTAGAGAGAGAGTTCATTTTTTTTTTCCCTCTAAGGTTTGAGTATTTGAGAGTAAATTGGGAGGGACAAAGTCAAAAGATGACATATAGTAATCCTAGATACCTTAAAAAGGATGTGTGAACCCTTTTCTAAAAAAATAAAAAAGAAAGCCAAACATCAATTTTAGCGTAACGAATCGAATCGATTTACGATTCACCTACGATTCATAGCTATTTGCAATTCACACAACCTGTTCAAATTAATTACCTACTGAATCAATTCGAATCGCGAATCATATGATTCTAATAACAAAGGTTCACACTATTGTCCCAATCATGACATTGGTAAGTTGCACTGGGCTCGATATGCAAAACAATCATCAAATTATAGTTTGAGCTCATCCTATATATTTTCACATTAACACTCTATTTCTCTGGTCAAAAAAAATTTTCTACCAGAAAATATTTTTTATGAAATTTTTTTGGAAAATGTTTTGTAGAAAAAACATTTTTTAATGTTTGGTGGTAGTGTTGGAGGAAAGAAGGTGGTGGCATTGTGGTGGAACAATGGTGGTGGCCGTGGTGATGGCGATGTGGTGGTAGATGTAAGAGTGGCGGTGGTGGTATGGTGACATTGGTAAGACTTTAGTACGGAAAACGTTTTCTTCCCTCTAAAAGTGAAAAACTTTTTCCGCCCAAATAGACTTGTTTTCTATTGATCATGGAAGATGCTTTTCGTTAATTTCCATTTTTCACTATACCAAACACTAGAAAATATATAAAATATTTTCCAGAAAATGCTTTCCACCCAAACAAATGGGGCGTATACAATTTTTCAATATGATTTTAATGAACAAATATATGATGAATATTTATTTATTTATTTATAATTAATTAATTATTTTTTTTTTTTTTTGGTCAAAAGATAGAATGTTAAAGGTTAGTAGAAAAGTTAAATTACAAAAAAGTGTTCATCGTTGTTTTATTAGCTCGAAGCCTAAATGTCACTACGCTCTAAGGCCAGCTACATGACCATTTTGGTAAATACTAGGGTTTACAAGATGATCTATGCTAGTCCAAAACATGGAAAGCATTTTTTTATTCTACAAAATAAATCATTATTAGGGTTATTTATATATATATATATATATATATGTGTGTGTGTGTGTGTGTGTGTGTTGTGTGTGTATACTTTGTAAATAGTCATTGTTCAAGTTTAAAAAAGAATATATTTGAAAAAATTGGAGACAGTTTCAGTCTCTAAAGTATGTGTTGTTTTTCATTTTAATCCCTTAAATTTTAATTTTGTCATTTTGGTCCTCAAAATTATCAATTTGAGTCAATTTAGTCCTAGGTCTAATGTCCGCTGACATTGACAACAAAAATATGAATAAAAGACAGTTTTGATCTCTAAAGTATGCATTTCTTGTCATTTTAGTCTCTCAAATTTTAACTTTTGTCATTTTAGTCCTTAAAGTTGTTAATTTAAGTCAAATCCCTCAAGTTATAAATTTTTTCATTTTGGTCCTTAAGTTGTCAATTTGAGTTAATTTGGTCCTAGCTAAAATCGACAACTTTGAGGACCAAAATGACAAAATTTAAAACTTGAAGGACTAATAAAATGACAAGAAACGCATATTTTAGGGACCAAAACTGTCTTTTATCCAAGGATAAAATATTTTTTCCATTATCAATGTAAACGCACGTTAGAGAAAGGATAAATTGACTTAAGTTGACAACTTTGAGTACCAAAATGACAAAATTAAAACTTGAGGGATTAAAATGACAAAGAACACATACTTTAAGGACTAAAATGATCTTTTATCCTATTTGAAAAACATTATCCAGATTGAAGGTCAGATATCAGCAAGAATGGTAAAGAAATCATCACCTCTAAACATTTCCTTAGTCTAGTACAGCTATAAGAATCCAATCATACAGTCATTACATCTTCTGGCTACAAAAGCCCATTCGTGGTCAAAGTACTTATAATCTTGTCAACTCAAGCTATACATATAAATGTTTACTTCCAAAGTAGTTCAATTTTTTATTTATTTACTTTTGACACCAAAAATATAAATTTTGTTAATTTGAAACAATAAAGTACATCAAGATAATAAGAATTTAAGAGACATATCACAACTAGCTACACTAAAATAGGTTGGCACATACCAAAAGTCAATCACAGGCCAAAACCTTAACCCAAATCATTACAAAAAAAAAAAAAAAAATAAAAAAAAAAAAAAAAAAAAGAAGTTAGTACGTTGCCAACAATGCACAAAAACTTGGAAGGACAAAACTCCCTTAAAGATATTAATAACAATATCTTACAACATGAGACCTGAACTCCAAGCCCCAATTGAATGCACCGATTGGCAGGGGTGGAACCAGGTTTTGACTCCAGGGTGACCAACTTTTGGCTCTTTTTCTTCATAGATTATTCAGATACGTATATTTCCGAAGGGTAATGATTTCCACCCATGTCACCAAAAAATATTTCAAAGCCCTAAATGACATAGATTTTATCACTGAACCCATTATTATTTTTGTTACTTTTCGGTTAAATATTTTTTATGGGGTCCAAGTTTAAGGAATTCATGTGCTGCTACATCATAAATATCCACTTCTTAGATTCTATTTTTTTATTTTTATTTTTTAATCAGCGAAATAAACTTTATTGATTTCCAACTGAACATCCAGATTACACCAAAAAGAATTGAAGTGCAAAGATCATCATGGTCAAAACAATCTTATCCCAATTAGGTTGGCACAAAAAAGATGACAAATCACCTGCTAGCACCAAAATCAGAGAACAAAAACAAAAGCTACAGGCTTCAGGTTATTGAATGCGATCGATACCGTTACGTCAGCCGATACCGCGATTTAGAACTATGATCTTATCCCAATTAGGTTGGCACAAGAAAGATGACAAATAACCTTCTAGCACCAAAATCGGAGAACAAAAACAAAAAGCTACAGGCTACAGGTTATTGAATGCAGCTCATAAAAGAAAGAACCTTCAAGACCTAGCCAAACACAAAAACCAGAATCAAAACAAAATCAAACCCAACACAGCAGCCCTATATAGTTGATGAGAAATCAAATAATATTTGCTCCATGGCAAATGCAATGACAAGGAAAAATAATATTCAGTTTTTCACCCCTTCAATGTTGTACAGGAAATCGTTGACAGTGAAAATCATTTTAAGGTACATTAAAGTTCAAGAATAAATCATTTTAGGGTTCTGCTACGTATTGGGCAATTTGTTAAAGACCAAGTAATGTCAAAAGCAATTAAAATTTCAATACACATTTCACATCTTTTCATACACTTATGTATTTATATATATATATATATATATTTTCACATATTTTAATATATTTTACATATTTCAATATATTTTATACATATATATTGACATTAAGTACTTTTCAATAGGGCCTTAAAAAAATCGTTCGGTGGAGACCATGTCCTAAATACCAACTGGTTCGTAACGGCTTTTGGGCCCCAAGTCGGATACACTCCATTATACCACTGTGATTACATATCACACATGAACTGTCTGGTTCATGTTACGAACCAATGTGAACCGGATATAAATGCCGACGTCGTAACTGTAATGGACCCGTTCACAAATTTTAAAAAAAATAAAAAAATTACTTGTAACTTTGGGCATTTTCTTTTGATCGGTGAAAGTTATTGTTAGTTGTTAGATTAATACCTTAGAGGAGTTGAACTCACCCTCTCCTATTCCACTCATAGGAGTGGAACCCAAGACCTTCCCTTAGGAGACACTTGGTAGCCAAAGCCACATAGGCTAGAACCCCTTGGTTTTGTAACTTTGGGCCTTTGGGGTGCTAGTTGGCTGGTCCAAATTTCCAAGCCCACCTCACAAGCCTAAGTTGGCTAGTAGTAGCAAATATTGAAGTACAGTACACCGAATGTAGCATAAAGAGCGTAACAAGGCAGCTCAGTGGGTAGAGTGGAGAGTGAAGACAAACTAAGAATGTGAACAACACAAGAGATATCAGGACCGGTCGTAGTGAGATAAACCAAACAACCAACCAATTCATGATCTGCAGCAGGATCATCAAGAAGTATACCATCAGAAGTAGTGAACTTGGCATGTAATTCAAGTGGAGTATCAACCACTTTCTCATGGGTGAGATGGATATGAGAGAGAATGTCACTAGCATTCTTGGTTTGAGGCAAAAGATACTCCTCGGGAGATGATGCAATCTCAATGCCAAGAAAATAATGAAGAGGACCCAAATCTTTCATCTCAAATTCTTGAAAAAGCTAATGTTTGACATCCTGTATAGCAAGCAAGTTGGACCCAATGATGATCATATTATCCACATATAGAAGAAGAAGAAGAAGACGGCCAATAGAAGTGCGACGAACAAAGAGGGAAAAATCATGTGTACTAGGACAAAAACCAAGTTGTGTAGTGCTAATTTAGATTAGAAGAGAGAAAAATATAAAACTATATTATTCAACTTAATCAAAAACATTACAAGAGGAATTTATAATAAAGCTAGGGAAACCCTAAAGAGTAATAAGGAGTAATCTACCCCACAAGAATATAAAATAATATATGTTTAACTCATGTTGTAACAATAGGAAGCATCGAGAGTTTGTCAAGCATAAATCGGAAGCACAAAGTAGTTTGAGACTTCGTGAAGAAATTAGCTAACTACATAGTGGACAGAACAAAAGGTAAGGACAAGGTATGAAGCTAAAGACGATGACATACAAAGTGACAATCAATCTCAATATACTTCATCCCCTTATGAAAGATAGAGTTATGGGTAATCTGAATGGCACTCCTATTATCCTAATACATGGGAGTACGAGCAGACAAAGAAATGCCAAAATCTACAAGCAACCAACGTAAGCACACAATTTTAGCTATAGTAGTAGCCATAGCACGACACTCAATCTCAACAGAAGACCGAGCAACAACATTATCTTTTCTCTTCCAAGAGATAAAAGAATCATCAAGAAACACACAGACACCAATAGTGGATTTTCAATCCATGTGTAAGATTTCTGAATAAGAGCTGCATATTCAATTGTGAATGTAATACGAGGATACACCTAATTATATAGTAATCCTAACCCTAAGACTAAAAAGAAAAGAGAATATTTACAATCCCTTGCAATCTCTCAACATATATACGAAATATATACTACCATATATAGAGATACGCTAATATTCTCACACCCCCGCTTAAACTCACAGTGTTTGAATAGAAAATACTGAGAGTTTGCCAAGAAGAAATTGAAACCGAACAATGATGTGTCTTGGTAAAGAAGTCAGCAAGTTGCAGAGTTGAAGAGACGAAAGGACGTAAGATAAAGCCAAACTACAAATGCTGACAGACAAAGTGACAATCAATCTCAATGTGTTTCGTCTGCTTATGGAAAACAGTGTTATGGCAATCTGAATAGCACTGCAGTTGTCACAGTAGAGAGAGGTCGGAAAAGACTAAGGGATACCCAAATCAAATAAGAGACAACGAAGCCAAACAATCTCAGCAGTAGCATGAGCTATAGCCTAAGTTACACGGACGCGGGTACGGGTGTCGGGTGTGGGTGCGTATCTAAGGATCGGACACTTCAAAATTAAAAATTGAAGATACGTGGATATGGATCCAAATTTGGATACGGGTACGGGGATACGTTAAATAGTTATTTTTTAAAATATATTTATTATATGTAGATGAGTTAAAAAGGTAAGAAATAACAAATTTTGTTAAAAAAATAACAAATAAAATATAAATAATAAATAAAAATTATTTTAGACATAAAATAAATTACATTATATATGATAAAATAAATTATTTTTAATTTAAACATAAAAATTATAATATTTATAATATATTATAATATACAACATTTTTTGAGTAAATATTTTATAATATGAATACTATTATATATTATTATATTAATATATCATTTATAAATAAAAACTAGAGAAAGAGAAGGGAAAGGAAGAGAAGACAGTCAAAGAAGAAAAGAGAGCGAGAGGAGAAGAGAAAAAGATAAAAGAGACAGAGAGAGAGAGGTCGAGACTAGAGGGGAATCGAAGCCCTAGGGTGGAATCGGCTTTGAGACGTTGATTTTCAGATCTCCTTCGATTTGATCTAGTTCGCGACTAGGGTTCGTGTGAGAACCCGAATATAAAAATTAAGTAAATAATTAAATAATAATATTACAATCTCAAATATTTTGGTGGTGAATTCTAAGGTGCAAATTAAATATTATTGGAGGATCCTTTAATTAATTTTTAAACCTAAAATAAATTTATGGTGAAAGTCATTGATTTAGAAGCAAGATTTATTATTAAAAAAAAAAAAAACCTTCTAGCACCAAAATCGGAGAACAAAAACAAAAAGCTACAGGCTACAGGTTATTGAATGCAGCTCATAAAAGAATTGAAGTGCAAAGATCATCATGGTCAAAACAATCTTATCCCAATTAGGTTGGCACAAGAAAGATGACAAATAACCTTCTAGCACCAAAATCGGAGAACAAAAACAAAAAGCTACAGGCTACAGGTTATTGAATGCAGCTCATAAAAGAAAGAACCTTCAAGAGCTAGCCAAACACAAAAACCAGAACCAAAACAAAATCAAACCCAACACAGCAGCCCTATATAGTTGATGAGAAATCAAATAATATTTGCTCCAAGGCAAATGCAATGACAAGGAAAAATAATATTCAGTTTTTCACCCCTTCAATGTTGTACAGGAAATCGTTGACAGTGAAAATCATTTTAAGGTACATAAAAGTTCAAGAATAAATCATTTTAGGGTTCTGCTACCTATTGGGCAATTTGTTAAAGACCAAGTAATGTCAAAAGCAATAAAAATTTCAATACACATTTCATATCTTTTCATCCACTTATATATATATATATATATATTTTCACATATTTTCATATATTTTACATATTTCAATATATTTTATACATATATATTGACATTAAGTACTTTTCAATAGGGCCTTAAAAAAATCGTTCGGTGGAGACCATGTCCTAAATACCAACTGGTTCGTAACGGCTTTTGGGCCCCAAGTCGGATACACTCCATTATACCACTGTGATTACATATCACACATGAACCGTCTGGTTCATGTTACGAACCAATGTGAACCGGATATAAATGCCGACGTCGTAACTGTAATGGACCCGTTCACAAATTTTAAAAAAAATAAAAAAAATTTACATTTTCTTTTGATCGGTGAAAGTTATTGTTAGTTGTTAGATTAATACTTTAGAGGAATTGAACTCACACCCTCTCCTATTCCACTCATAGGAGTGGAACCCAAGACCTTCCCTTAGGAGACACTTGGTAGCCAAAGCCACATAGGCTAGAACTCCTTGGTTTTGTAACTTTGGGCCTTTGGGGTGCTAGCTGGCTGGTCCAGATTTCCAAGCCCACCTCACAAGCCTAAGTTGGCTAGTAGTAGCAAATATTGAAGTAGAGTACAACGAATGTAGCATAAAGAGCGTAACAAGGCAGCTCAGTGGATAGAGTGAAGAGTGAAGACAAACTGACTAAGAATGTGAACAGCACAAGAGATATCAGGACCGGTCATAGTGAGATAAACCAAACAACCAACAAATTCATGATCTGCAGTAGGATCATCAAGAAGTATACCTTCAGAAGTAGTGAACTTGGCATGTAATTCAAGCGGAGTATCAACCACTTTGTCATGGGTGAGATGGATATGAGAGAGAATGTCACTAGCATTCTTGGTTTGAGGCAAAAGATGCTCCTTGGGAGATGATGCAATCTCAATGCCAAGAAAATAATGAAGAGGACCCAAATCTTTCATCTCAAATTCTTGAAAAAACTAATGTTTGACATCCTGTATAGCAAGCAAGTTGGACCCAATGATGATCATATTATCCACATATAGAAGAAGAAGAAGACGGCCAATAGAAGTGCGACGAACAAAGAGGGAAAAATCATGTGTACTAGGACAAAAACCAAGTTGTATAGTGCTAATTTAGATTAGAAGAGAGAAAAATATAAAACAATATTATTCAACTTAATCAAAAACATTACAAGAGGAATTTATAATAAAGCTAAGGAAACCCTAAAGAGTAATAAGGAGTAATCTACCCGACAAGAATATAAAATAATATATGCTTAACTCATGTTGTAACAATAGGAAGCATCGAGAGTTTGTCAAGCATAAATCAGAAGCACAAAGTAGTTTGAGACTTCGTGAAGAAATTAGCTAACTACATAGTGGACGGAACAAAAGGTAAGGACAAGGTATGAAGCTAAAGACGATGACATACAAAGTGACAATCAATCTCAATAAACTTCATCCCCTTATGAAAGATAGAGTTATGGGTAATCTGAATGGCACTCCTATTATCATAATACATGGGAGTACGAGCCGACAAAGAAATGCCAAAATCTACAAGCAACCAACGTAAGCGCACAATTTTAGCTACAGTAGTAGCCATAGCACGATACTCAATCTCAGCAAAAGACCGAGCGACAACATTATCTTTTCTCTTCCAAGAGATAAAAGAATCATCGAGAAACACACAGACACCAATAGTGGATTTTCAATCCATGTGTAAGATTTTTGAATAAGAGCTGCATATTCAATTGTGAATGTAATACAAGGATACACCTAATTATATAGTAATCCTAACCCTAAGACTAAAAAGAAAAGAGAATATTTACAATCCCTTGCAATCTCTCAACATATATACAAAATATATACTACCATATATAGAGATACGCTAATATTCTCACACCCCCGCTTAAACTCACAGTGATTGAACAGAAAATACTGAGAGTTTGCCAAGAAGAAATTGAAACCGAACAATGATGTGTCTTGGTATAGAAGTCAGCAAGTTGCAGAGCTGAAGAGACGAAAGGACGTAAGATAAAGCCAAACTACAAATGCTGACAGACAAAGTGACAATCAATCTCAATATGTTTCGTCTGCTTATGGAAAACAGTGTTATGGGCAAACTGAATAGCACTGCAGTTGTCACAGTAGAGAGAGGTCGGAAAAGACTAAGGGATACCCAAATCAAATAAGAGACAACGAAACCAAACAATCTCAGCAGTAGCATGAGCTATAGCCTAAGTTACACAGGAGCGAGTACGGGTGTCAGGTGTGGGTGCGTCTCTAAGGGTCGGACACTTCAAAATTAAAAATTGAAGATACGTGGATATGAATCTAAATTTGGATACAGGTACGGGGATACGTTAAATAGTTATTTTTTAAAATATATTTATTATATGTAGATGAGTTAAAAAGTTAAGAAATAACAAATTTTGTTAAAAAAAATAACAAATAAAATATAAATAATAAATAAAAATTATTTTAGACAAAATAAATTACATTACATATGATAAAATAAATTATTTTTATTTTAAACATAAAAATTATAATATTTATAATATATTATAATATGCAACATTTTTTTGAGTAAATATTATATAATATGAATACTATTATATATTATTATATTAATATATCATTTATAAATAAAAACTAGAGAAAGAGAAGGGAAAGGAAGAGAAGACAGTCAAAGAAGAAAAGAGAGAGAGAGGAGAAGAGAAGAGAAGAAGATAGAAGAGACAGAGAGAGCGAGAGGTCAAGACCAGAGGGGAATCGAAGCCCTAGGGTGGAATCGGCTTTGAGATGTTGATTTTCAGATCTCTTTCGATTCAGTCTAGTTCGCGACTAGGGTTCGCACTTCGATCGTGCCTCGCGACTCGACTTGCTTCGCAAAGGTAAGTTTTAGCCTCTCTCTGTCTCTATCTCTCTCTCTCTCAACAACCCTTCTTCTTTCTTCTCTCATGTTAGCCGTGTCTGAAAAAACCATGCCGAATCCGACACATATCTCACACCCGCACCCATGTCGTGTCGTCTCGACACGGGTACTCTGCCCTAAACTGGGGAGTCCATGTAACACAGGCTATAGCACGGTACTAAGTTTCGCCAGTAGAGCGAGCAACAACAGTTTGCTTCTTGTTTTCCCACGAGATCAAGGAATTGTCAAGAAATATACAGAAACTAAAAGTGGACTTGCAATCATTAACATCACCATCCCAATCAGAATCAACATAAGCCACCAAGTCTAAAGAGGAAGTAGAAGACAACAGTAAGTCCTGAAATATAATATCCCAGAGATAGCAAAGAATCCGAATCAAAGCAGCCCAATGTGTAGAACGAGGAGCAGAAACGAACTAGCTAACCACATGAACAGTATAGGAAAGATCAAGACGAGTAACCGTTTGATAGACTAAGCAACCTACAATCTCTCGATATAGAGTAGAATCATCCAGAGAGACACCATCAGTAGCATTAAGCTTTACATTAAGCTTAATTGGGGTATCAGAAATCTTAGTGTCGATAAAACCGACACGGTGAATAACCTCATTTGCATACTTGGCCTGAGATAAAAAATATCCCTTGGGAGAAGAAGCTTTCTAAATACCAAGAAAATACCTCAATGAGCCCAGATCCTTCATTTCAAAGGTACGGAAGAGATGTTGCTTGACCTCAAAGATAGAAGAAGAGCTAGAACCAGTGATGATCATATCATCCACATAAAGTAACAGGGCAACAAAACTAGCAGAGGTGTGGAGGAAAAACAAAGCAGAATCTTAGGTACAAGAGTGAAACCCAAGCTGAGTAATAGCTGTCTAAAAACGGTCATACCAAGCACAGGGAGACTGTTTCAAACCATAAAGAGTACGGCGAAGACGACACACTTGTCTAGAAGAATAAGGAAGACCAATGTGAGGACACATGTACACCTCTGCAGCGTGATGACCATTAAGAAAAGCATTCTTAACATCCATCTGATAGAGAGGCCAATGACGAACAGCAACAACAAAAATCAAAGTACAGACAGTAGTCATCTTGGCAACGGAGCAAAGGTCTCCTTATAATCAACACCATATTCCTGTGAGAAACCTTTGGCTAGCGCTCGAGAGAACTATCAGAATGAGTCTTAAATTTATAAACCCATTTGCAACCAACTAGATTCTTGCCAGTAGGCAAAAGAACCAGCTGCCAAGTACCATTATTCTACAATGCACACAACTCAACCTCTATAACTCGAACCCAATTAAGATCCTGATAGGTCTCCTTGTAAGACTAGGGTTTTGAAAAAGAGTGAATAGCAAACAAAAAAGTGTAGTGTGAAAAAGAAAAACACGTTTTAACAAAACCAGATTTGACTACCTGTTTACGAATGCGAAGGGGATACTAATAGTTAGCAAAATTAGAGTCATCAGAAGCAGGAGGATCAATAGTAGGGGCAGAGACAACTGGTGGAAGGAGAGCCTTGCGACGAGAATAGACTAACAATGTAGGAGGAGAAGGAGCAGGAGGAGAACACCCATGGGGGACAATAGAGAGGTACTCAATAGGAGGGGAGTAGGAGGAGAAGGGGGAACAAGCTCATGGGGAACAGTAGAGATATACTCCTTAGGAAATCAGGGTAGTGATAGGAGGAAGCTAAAAGTACGACAGATGTCTGAGAAAAGAAACGTGGCGGGAGACATAAAAGCGACGGGAAATAGGGTCGTAACAGTGATAGCCTTTCTAAGTAAGACTGTAACCCAAAAAGACACACGTGACAGATTGAGCACTAAGTGTGGTCCTATATTTACGGGGAAGAAAGACAAAACACGGAGATCCAAAACACGAAGGAGGGAGTAATTAGAAAGTTGAGAAAACAGAGTCTCATAAGGAGACTGACCAGAGAGAAAGTGAGTAGGCATAAGATTGAGAAAAGCAACAGTCAAAACTGCCTCACCCTAAAATGGAGCCAAAACAGAGGCCGAGAGAAAAAGAGACCTAGTTGTCTCAAGGAGATGATAGTGTTTACGCTTAGTTTGACCATCTTGGATAGGTGTATCATTACAAGAAGTTCGGTGAATGGTATCCAAATTAGCCAAATACTTACAAAACTCAGTTTTAAAATATTCAACACCCAAGTCAGATCGTAACAATTTAATAGTAAACCCAAACTGAGTAGTGATCAATGACTAAAAAGTACAGTATATCTGGTAGAAGTCGGACTTATGAGTTATAAGATAAACCCAAGTGTAACGAGTGCAATCATCAACAAATGACACATAGTATGCAGAACCCCCTTTGGTAAAAATAGGAGAAAAGCCTCAGACATCAGTATGAACTAAAGAAAATGGTGTATCAGAAATATAAGTACTTTCACAAAAAGGTAAGGTTGTCATTTTCTCAAGTTTACACCCCCGACACTCAGTAAGTTGACTAGGAGAAACTTTACTCAATAAACCGGACAGAGCTAAAGATTGTAAGCAATCAGCAGCCAAATGCCCTAATCTAGAATGTCACAAATAAAATGGAATCGACAGAAAATCTAATTGAAAAGAGAAAAAAGCAGCCAGGGAGGTCATCATAAGCAGATGCAAGCTCTCCACCACATAAAGGTCTCCAAAGATATCTCGCATGCCCAGCTTGCCTAGAATGTCATGAAATGGTTTACTCCTAACGCCCTTAGTGAGGATATCTGCAAGTTGTTTGCCTCACTTCACAAAAGGAGTACATATCATACCACTGGTGAGTTTCTCCTTGATGAAATGGCGATCAATCTCAACATGCTTTGTCTTGTCATGTTAAACAAGATTGTGAGTTATGTGGATGGCAGCCTCATTATCACAATATAGTCACATAGAGTCTGTCTGGCCCATCCCCAGATCACTCAACAACAGTTTGATCCACAAGAGTTCACACACACCTTGTGCCATAGCTCTAAACTTAGTTTCTGCACTTGATCTAACCATGACGTTCTGTTTCCTACTCCTCCAAGTAACAAGATTGTCACCCACAAAGGTACAATATCCTGATGTAGATCTCCTATCAGTTATTGACCCTACCCAATCAGCATTTGTGTAGGCTTCCACTCTAAGGTGATCATGTTTGGAAAAGTAAAAACCCTTTACAGGAGAAGATTTCAAGTACCTCGGAATTCTTATAACTGCCTCTAAGTGAATTTGATGAGGAGCATACATAAACTAGCTAACCATACTGACAGCAATAACAGTATCAGGACGAGAGTAAGATAAATAAATGAGCATACCCACTAGTCGCTGATAACTCCCCCTATCAATAGCTACTCCTCCTTCATAATCACCAAGTTTCTGATTAGGTTCCAGTGGGGTATCATAGGCCTTACATCCAAGCATCCCTGTTTCCTTCAAAAGGTCAAGAACATATTTCCTTTGTGAAACGAAAATCCCATTCTTGAAACGAGCAACTTCGATTTCCAAAAAGTACTTCAAGTTCCCTAAGACTTTGATTTCAAACTCACTAGCCGAATATTTCTTCAGCAGGTGTATTTTCTCATTATCATCGCCTGTAAACACTGTCATCCACATAAACAATGAGAGCTATAGTCTTACCAAATGAGAAGTGTTTTACAAACAAAGTGTGATCTGCCTAACCCTGTTTGAAACCATATTTAAGTATAGCTTGAGTGAATCTCTCAAACAAACCAAGCCCTTAGAGACTGTTTGAGACCATATAACGACTTCCAAAGCCTGTATACTTTACCCTCTGTCTGATGATCCTCAAAACCAAGAGGAATATCCATATATACCTCTTCTTCTAGATTACCATGTAAGAAAGCATTCTTTACATTACACTGATAAAGTGGCTGTTAAAATATGTTAGTATTATATGTTAGTGATGCTAGTGGTATCATTATGTTTAGTTTGCTTTATGCTTTCGGTGCCTCAATTGGCACCCAATGTTGGCTTTCTCCTCTCTATAAAGAGAGTGTAAATCTCTTTGTAAACATACAACAATCTTGTAATATATCAATCAATAATAATACATCAATTTATTTTACAGTGGCCAATCTAAATTAGCTACTAGAGAGAGAAGTATTCTGACTGAATTCATCTTAGCCACTAGTACAAAAGTCTCTTGATAGTCTACTCCATAAGTCTGAATGAAGTCTTTTGCCACAAGTCGAGCCTTGTAACGCTCAATGGAACCATTTGCGTTGTGCTTCACAATATATACCCATTTGCATCTCACCGGTCATTTGCTCTTAGGTAACTCAGTTAATTCCCAAGTGCCATTTTTACGAATTGTTTTTATTTCCTCAATCATGGCAAGTTTTCCATTCAAAGGTAGCGAGAGCATCCTGAAAATAGTTAAGAATACTGACAGAGGAAATGTTTGACACAAAGGCTCTATATGAAGAAGACAAATGAGAGTAGGACACAAAATTTGAGATAAGATGTTGTGTACAAGATCTCACACCCTTTCTCTTGGCAATAGGAATATCAAGATCAGTAGTGTCAGGAATAGCAATATCAGTAGACTCAAGAGAAACAAGAGATTCAAAGTTACCTGGACTCTTATCAGAAGCAAGAGATGGCAGTGGGTGAGCAGAAGTGGTTTCTTGTATCCAAGTAACTTTCTGTCTGTCTTTATCCTTAACATAAACTTGCCCTTCCTTGTCCTTGGTGGCATTGGATTCTATAGTCCCAATAATAGGCGGAGCAGGAACAATTGGTTCCACCATAGGAGTAACAGGGACACTAGAAATCTCTTCACACCAAGGCTCCCCCAGAAAGGATAACTGTGACACTGGAGAAGACAAAAAGTAGGACTGGAACTCAAAGAAGGTGACATCCATGGGCACAAACCACTTACGAGAATGAGGGTGATAACACTTATACCCTTTTTGAGTAGGCGAGTATCCGAGGAAAACACAATTGAAAGAGCGAGAGTATAACTTACCACGAGTAGGAGAATGATTGTAGACAAAACAAACACAACCAAATATTTTAGAAGGAATAGAAAACAAAGACTCTAAACTGAGAAGAACTTGAAGTGGAGCTTGTTTTTGCAAAACCTGAGTAGGAAGACGATTAATGAGATTGGCTGAGGTGAGAACGGCCTCGCCCCAAGGCATACTCATAGAAAAACATATGCAGTGAGCCATATCGAGAAGATGATGATTCTTGCGCTCTACAACCCCATTTTGTCGAGGAGTATTGGTGCAAGATATCTGATGTATAATGCCATGAGTGGAAAAATAGTTCTCTAACCCTGAATCAATGTATTCACCTCCATTATCAGAATGCAAGATTTTGACAATTGCCCTAAATTGAGTACAAATCATTTCATAAAAATTTTGAAACACAGAGAGAACCTCACTTTCTTTTTTTCATGAGATAAACCGAAGTAGTACGAGAAAAATCATCGATAAAGGTAATAAACCATCTATAGCCTTTTAAAGACACAACACGAGATGGACCTTACATATCAGAATGTATTAAAGAAAAAATGAACTAAACTTTTATTAAGACTTGGAGCAAAAGAAGCTCGGTGTTATTTGCCAAGTTGACAAGACTCACAAAGAAACTTAGACACATTATTGTTTGTAAAAATAGACAGAAATAAATGCCCAAGCAAATGAAAAGAAGGATGCCCAAGATGCCAATGCCATAACCATAAATCCTCCTAGGTGGTTGGGAACTAGATGGAATGATGAGCAAACTTGTTCGGCTGATCCAAGAAATAGAGACAATTTTCTGCATTACCACTACTAATCGTCCTTCTCGTGACAAGGTCTTGAAAAAGACAATGATCAGGAAAAAATGTCACACTACAGCTCAAATCCTTAGTAATACGACTCAAGGATAAAAGATTAACAGAAAAATTGGGAACGTGGAGCACTGAAGACAGAGGTAAGGTAGGGGTAACATGAATTAAACATTTCCCAAAAATAGAAGAAATAGTACCATTTGTAATCCTAACTTTGTCTTGACCTAAAAAGAGCTTATATGTTGAGAACAGGTCAAAAGACCCAGACATATGATCTGAGGTACCAAAATCAATAATTCATAGCAAAGACTTATGGGAAAGAAAAGCGCTAGGGGAAGAGGCTAAGTTACCTAAGCGGGCAAATGACGAGGAAGATGCACCGAGAGCAGTAGGAGACCGGTGGGCCAGCAAATGACGCAGAACATCCGCAAGCTCAGGAGAAGTCCTGCTAGATAAACTATCAGAAGTCGGACCAACTGAAGCAAAAGTAGAATCAAGGGTGTCAACAGCACTAGACTGATGGGGCCGTGGATTAGAGCCACATCCACTAGACTGGCCTGATCGACAACCTCTAGTACCAGATCGATCACCCCAACTCCTTGATAGAGCCCCATGACACTTCCAACACATCTCACGAGTATGCCACGTCTTGCAGCAGTAATCACAGAACACAGTATCCTTCCCTGGAGGATGGTAAAGAGGTAGTGATAAACCCATCCCATCTCGAGAAGGAGCAAAAAGTAATGCTGAACGGTCTCCAATAGCCGGTGGTAACATAGCAGAACGATGACTCTCCTCATTCTGTATATATGCAAAGGCCTCTTGAAGAGATGGAAGAACATCCATGTCAAGGACACGACCCCGGACTAGATTAAACTCTACATTGAGACCTTCCAGAAACTTAAAAAGTATGTTTGGTTTGAGTTTTAGAGATGAGTTTTAGAAAAAAAAAAATTCAAAAAATTGTTTGGTTTGAGATTTTTCTCAAAAAATTTTCAAAATCATTCTCTCTCTTACACATCAATCAATCACTTTTTCTCTCTCCTCTCTCCTCAATCACTTTTTCTCTCACACACATCTACTCAATTACAACAAAATTTCAAATCATCCCAAACTCCAAAACAACTTTCAAAATATACAACCAAACAAACCAAAAAAATTTCTAAAACAACTCTCCCAAAAACAAACCAAATAAGCCCAAAAACTCTCTTCTGTGCAAGAAACTTCTGGTAACCAATTGAGTGAACTGTACAAACAGACTTGTAATCTAGAAATGATCTAGGCATTTCCAACCATTAGTCAGAAAGGTGTAATACTGGAGAACTGTCTGCTCCCCCCATACTGAATGTTCAATAGACCAGCGCAACTCAAAAAATTGAAAAAAAAATTCCCTTTCTGAGAATATGTAGCAGCGACTACTTCCTAAATATCCCGGGCAGTATCCATGGATAAGTAACCTTCACCAATCTCATGAACCATGAAACAAATGAGGCACCCCATGATTAAAGAGTTGGTAATTGCCCACTAGTCATAGCCAGGATTCGTAATACCTGGTGTGCGAACTCTTCCATTAACATATTCCATCTTCCCTCTACTCTTTAGAAAAAGTGTCAAGACACTGAGACCATGAAAGGTAATTCTGACCATTAAACAGAGCGGTGGTGATTTTGAGGCTATGGTTTAGGTTCTCAAATGTAGTAGGCATAACTGGACTAGAGCTCTTCCTTTTAGATGTGTGAGAAGTAGTGGTGGATTCACTAGTTAGATCAGCTATAAGAATTCTACAATTTCAACCCAAAACCATTCCATGAATCACAAGAATAGAAAGAGGAATGGAATGGGCTGAAACAAGAAAAATCACATACAAACCACTATGGGAGAATAACAAACAGATTAATGGGTCATCTATAGACCCAAAAAATAAATCAAATATGGAAAAACGAACCTCCAATCAAAACAAGGTTGAACTGTGTTCAAGAAAGTAGAGGAAAAGAAACTTAAGGCAACAGAAGATGGGAAGCCCTCAAACACTCATCCATAGGAGCCGAAATACACAAAGAGAGGCTAGGATAGCCCTCACAAGGGTCGACTAGGCCAAAAGGGCCTTCGGCTAAAGTCGAAATAGCTTTGTGGGACCTTGGCTGGTTCCGATAGAGACTCAAGGACCAGCGGTGGAGGATGGGTGATGGCTGGTTGGTGGCAGCAACTGTGTGGGTGACGATTTTTAGGGTTTTGGCTTTGATACCATGTAATTTAAGAGAATATAAAGCTTGGGTGATGATTATGATATCATTACCTTTTCTATTAGTCAATCAACTGTTACAAAAGAAAGCCCTAAGGCACTGATTAAGGAATCACTTTTTATATTGATTGATTGATTAAGGAATTACAATCAATCAATCACAATCTAATCTAAATAAAGAAACAAGGAAATATTCTAACAAATGACATTATCATTTCTAGCAGTGACTCTACTGGGACTGCTGCTTTAAAACACTATTTAAGCCGTCAATTTCATACTACGGACTTGAGGAATCTTTGGTATTTTCTTGGGATTGACGATGCTCATTCTTCTCAAGGTCTTCTCCTTTCTCAACGGAAATATGTGCTCGATCTTCTCTCTAAGACTAGGCTCTTAAGTGCCCAAACGATTGATATACCTATGGACTCGTCTACCAAACTTGATGGTGAGCCTGATGCGTTGTTTTCCAATGTTAGTTAGTATAATCAATTGGTTACGAAAATAATTTATCTTACTATACCCGTCTGGATATTACATATGACGTAAGTTTGGTTAGCCAGTTTATACATGCTCTTCGTCATCCTCACTTTGATGTTGTGTTGTATTTTCTGTTAACTCAAGAGTGCTCATAGTCGTGGTCTATTGTATTGTCCTTCTACTTCTTTGTTTGTCACTGGCTTTAGTGATGCTGATTGGGCTAGAAGTCGCAATGGTCATCGTTCCACTTCTAGCTATCGTACCTTTGTTGGTGATAACTGTAAGATTTCTAAATGAGAATTGTATATTCAACTTATATTGTAATACAAAGTACATCATCTTATATAGAACTCTAACCCTAAGACTAAATAGGAAATATGAATAATGCTTAATTATACAAAATATTTACACAATCTCAGAATATATGCCATATATACACTAATATATGCTGACATCCCTGCTCAAACTCAAGGTGTTTTAGCAGAAAACATTAAGAGTTTGTCAAGAAGAAACCAAAACCAAATAGTTGTGTGAATCTTGGTAAAGAAGTCAACAAGTTGTAGAGCCTAAGTGACAAAAGGAAACGAGATAGAGCTAAACAGATGTTAACAAACAAATTCATAATCAATCTCACTATGCTTCATCTATTCATGAAAGACAGTGTTATGGGCAATCTGAATAACACTTTGGTTGTCATAGTAGAGAGAGGTCAAAAAGGACAAAGGGACGCCCAAGTCAAATAAGAGACAACGAAGGTAGACAATCTTCGCACTAGCATGAGCCATAGCATAATACTCAGCTTCAGCAGTAAAGCAGACCACAACAATTTGTTTCTTGCTTTTCCAAGATACCAAGGAATCGCTAAAAAACATACAGAAACCAGAAGTAGACTTTTGATCATTGACATTACTAGCCTAATCAGAATCAGCATAGGCCACCAAGTTCAAAGAGAAAGTAAAAGCTAATACCAAGCCCTGAAAAATAGTACATTGGACATAACATAGAATCCAAACAAAAGCAGCCCAATGAGTAGAACAAAGAGCAGAAACAAACTAGCTAACCACATGAACAACATAGACAAGATTAGGGCGAGTGACAGCTAGGTAAATCAAGCAACCCACAAGCTCTCGATATAAAGTAAGATCATCCAGAGGGGCACCTTCATAGTGTTAAGCTTCACATTAAGCTCAATAGGAGTATTAGAAGGGCCAGGATGGTGAACAACTTCATTGGCATACTTGGCTTGAGAAAGAAAATACCCCTTTGAAGAATAGGCAACCTCAATACCAAGAAGATACCATAAAGGGCTCAGATCCTTCATTTCAAAGGTGCGAAAGAGATGTTTGACAGCAAAGATAGCAAAAAAGTCAGAGTCAGTGATGATCATATCATCAATATAAAGTAACAGGACAACAAAACTAGCAGATGTGTGAAAGAAAAACAAAGTAGAATCCTAGCCACAAGAATGAAACCCAAGCTGAGCAACAGTCGTCTGAAAGTGATCATGCTAAGCACAAAGAAATTGCTTCGAATCATACAAAGCACAGTGAAGACGACAAACCTGTCCAAAGGAAAGAGGAAGGCTAGGGATAGAACGCATGTAAACCTCCTTAGTGAGATGACCATTAAGAAAAGTATTTTAACATCCATCTAATATAGAGGCAAATGACAAATAGCAACAACAAAAATCAAAGTATGGACAGTAGTCATCTTGGCAACAGGGGCAAAGGTCTCCTCATAATCAATACTATACTCCTGTAAGAAAACGTTGGCAACCATTCGAGCTTTATAACGCTAGAGAGAACCAGCAAAATGAGTCTTAACTTTATAGACCGATTTGCAACCAACCAGATTCTTACCAGCAGGCAGAGGAACCAGCTCCTAAGTAGCAGTCTTCTACAATGTAGACAACTCATCCTCCATAATTTGAACCCAATTAGGATCCAGACAGGCCTCCTGTAAGACTGGGGTTCTGAAAAAGAATAAATAGTAGAAAAAAAAGGTGCAATATGAAGGAGAAAAATATGTTTTAGCAAAATCAAGTTTGACTACCTGTTTATAGTTGCAAAGAGGATACCGATGGCCATTAGGATCATTGTCTTCAGAAGTAGCATGATCACTAACAAGGGACGGAAACAACCAATAGGGGAGAGCCTTGCGACAAGAATAAACTAGCAAAGGAGGAGGATGAGCAAAATGAGGAACAAGAAAAGAAAAGGGAACAAACTCATGGGACAATAGAGAGGTACTTAGCAAGAGGGGGTAGGAGGAGAAGAGAGGATAAGCTTATAGGGAATAGTAGAGATGTATTCATCAGAAAGGACCTTAGAGGGAAATTGATTAATGTGAACCAAATTTGTTTTGGAAACCGGGGCAGTGATAGAAGGAAGCTGAAAGTAAAATAGACGTTTGAGAAAGGCAACATGGTGGGAGACATAAAGGCGACGAGAAATACAGTCGTAACAGCAGTAACATTTCTGAGTAAGACTATAACCCAAAAAGACACACATGGCAAACCGAGCACTAAGTTTGGTCCTATCTTTACAGGGGAGAAAGGAAAAACAAGCAAACCCAAAAACACGAAGGAGGGAATAATTGGAAAGTTGAGAAAACAAAGCCTCATAAGGAGAATGACCAAATAGAAGGGGAGTAGGCATACGATTATGAAGAAAAATAGCAGTAAGAACTGTCTCACCCCAAATCGGAGCCAGAACATAGGTAGAGAAAGGAAGAGACCTAGTTGCCTCAAAGAGATGAAGGTGACGGTGTTTACGCTCAACTCAATCATTTTGGGCAGGTGTATGAGTATAAAAAGTTTGGTGAATGGTACCCAAATTAGCCAAATACTCATAGAACTCAATTTTGAAATATTCCCCACCAAAGTTAGACCATAACAATTTAATAGCAGACCATAGTGATCATAGACTGAAAGGTACAGTACATCTGGTAGAAGTCAGACTTATGAATCATAAGATAAACCCAAATGTAACAGGTGTAGCCATCAACAAATGACACATAGTACGCAGAACTCCCTTTGGTGAGAGCAGGAGGAGAAGGGCCCCAGACATCAATATAAACTAAAGAAAATAGTATATCAGAAATACAAGTACTTTGACGTAAATGTAAGGTTGTGGTTTTGGTAAGTTTACACCCTCAACATTCAGTAAGTTGACTAAAAGAAACCTTACCCAATAAACCTGACCGAGCTAAAGACTGTAAACAGTCAACAGATAAATGTCATAATCTAGAATGTGACAAATAAAGAGGACTCGACAGAGAATCTAACTGAAAAGAGAAAAAAACAGCCAGAGTCATAGGCAAATGCAAGCTCTCCACCACATACAGGTATCCAACTCTATAGCTAATCCCAATCTGTTACTTGGACATTCAATCCTGCACAGAATTACTAGAAGAAAAAAATATAACATCAAAATCGGAGGCATCAAGCTGACTGATAGATAATAAACTGAAGATAACTGAGGAACATAAAAGACAGACGGAATAACAGACCTATCAAACAGTAGGACAGACCAAACAAATATAACAGACATACCAAACCCACTAACAGTATTAATAATAATATAACAGGAAAGAGAAGTACAATTGTGAAATAAGGAGAGATGATGAGTCATATGATAAGAGCACTAGAGTAAAAAATCTAGACAGACGAAGAAATACTTGAATTATAGTGATCTCGAGGGGAGGGATAAGGCCGATAGTGAAAGAGGGGGGCGGAGTCGGTAATCTCGACGACGGGATTGGCGTCGCCACCGAAGGAGCAGTTGAGGAGGACGCCATTCAGGGCAGAGGTCCTGTGGTTTTGGGCATGGAGTACAAGTTTGATGTAGGTGTTTTGCCCGATCTGGTACCGTAACTCGCCGCCTATTATAGTGGTTGTGTGATCCTAGAGTGACACATTGCACCATAGTATGGAGAGAGAGAGAGAGAGAGAGAGAGAGAGAGAGAGAGAGAGAGAGAGTCGCCTAGAATCACTAAGGTGGGTTTGGTAGTTTTGGTTAGATAGATATGTGAATCCAAACAAAATGTTAATTTGGACTGATAAACATATAATGTCCTTATAGACTCGAAACAAAAAAAGTCTATAAAAAGGACCTATGGCCTGAGCTTGTTAAATATAATTATATATGTTAAGCATATCCCTAGCATATCGTGTCCCCCTTTTTTTGAAAATTTGTATGTCTATGTCCGTGTCCGTGTATGTACTTCTTAGATGACAACCAAATGAAGATGTTGCATTGAGTTGAACAGAGGTGATGTCACTATAATGTCTAGATAAGGACGAGGCAATGATGGAGATCAAGGGCTGACGATGAGGCCATGGTTGACTAGGGTTGATGGCGACTAGGGTTGACGGTGAGGCAATGACAACATGAGGTTAGCTAACTTAGGTTGACAGCGACAACTAGGGATGAACATAATCTAGGGTTTTTATTTTTTTTAAGAGAAGAAGACAAAACAAAGAAAACGAAAAGAAATGAATAAAAAATATATTTTCATGATTTTAAGCAAAACCTGCTCCGATACTATGTTAACGTAGAAAATAAACACTACCTCAGTGAGACAACTTAAGAATTGAGACTTCCTCTATTATAATGGATCTTAATCCCAAAAATGAAAAACGTGTTTCTCTAAGATCTTTGATCTCGTAGCTAGGATCCAACAATCATTAGTCTAATGAAGTTCTATGATATTATTGCTAATAGGGTGTGTGACATAAACATAGAGCCAAAGCACCTAACTGTTATGAAGTAATTTTGCTCCAGTTAACATTCAACCATTTGTATTAATTCATTTCATTATCCCCAAAACAAAAATAGTTAACCACATTATCAAAATAAAGTTGATCGTTTCTAATTGTCTTAAATCATCAACAAAGCCTTGATTTGTTGTATAAATTCTAAGAAGAGAATGGTGAATCATACATGCCTAGGTAAAACTATTGTTAAAAAAAGGAAAGCAAAGACAAATTTGATCAAGAAGCAACTATACATTATTACTACATTAGGTAAGTGAGATTCTATGAAGCACAGGTACTCCAAAAATAGTGTCGTGCGAGTACCGAGTACTTACTGGGTTCGGGTACGGGTACGGCTGCACGTGTACCGGGTACGGCAAAAGGGGGTCCGGTATGTTTGGTTCAATTGGATACTTCGTGGGTACGACATGGGTACGTTGTTGGTACGTTTCGGGTACGCCGGGACAAAAAATAAAATTTGTAAGAGAATTAGGGGTACCGGAGCAATTTATTTATGTTCTTTATTAAAAAAAACAAAAAATACAGTGTTATTTTATAATATTAAGAATATACATACACCAGGTTTTGTCCCTTCCTTGAATCTCTTCACTTCAGCCATAGCAAAGAGAACGCGCAGTCAACTTCTTCGTCTTCTTCTTCTTCAACAACATCAACATCTCTTCACTTTGAAGCCCTCCGGCAACAGCGACGGAGACAGCAACACAACGAGACGAAGCCCTCCAGTGAGTGTTCTTCATCTTCTTCTTTGTCTTCGTCTTCTTCTTCTTCTTCTTCTTCTTCTTCTTCTTTTTCGTTTTTTTCTGCAGATCAGGAAGTGCTCTTCCTCTTCTCTGTTCCTTTCTTCGTCTTCCCTCCAGTGAGAGTTCCTCATCTCTCTGTTTCTTTGTCTTTTCTTTTTTTTTTTGCCATTGCAGATCAGCAATTTTGATGGATGAGATTATTGATCTGTGTAAATGTAGTAAAGTATTTTTTTTACAATCTGTCATTGAGTGTGTGCAAGTGACAATCTCTTCAATTAATTGCTTGAAACAAGGGCAGTCTCTCAATTAATTGATACACAGATCTGTCATTAATTTAAATCACACCCTCTCTTGAGTGTAATTTAAATCACACTGTGCTGGTATAATAAATCACACCCTCTTCAATTACACAATCTCTCAATTAATTGATACAATCTCTCCAATTATCATAATTGATGAGTGTGTGCAATTGAGTATTTTTTTATACGTATGCAAGTTATCATAATTTACAATCTCTCAATTAATTTACAATCTGTCATTTCTTCTTAATCTGTGTAAATTGATGAGTGAATTGAAATATATTTACAATCTATCATTTCTTCTTGGAGCTGATATTTGTTTTTCCTTTGGTGTTGGCATTGTTGAATCGAAATATATTTGTCTTTTAATTTTGTAGTTCTCTTTTTAGTTTTGATGTTTAATTTTAATTTGTAGGTTGGATCTTTTAACCACAATTATAAATGAAAATAAAAATTAAAAAAAAAAATCTATTTCGGCGTACCGCAACCATACCCGTATCATACTTTTTTTGAGGTTTTCCGTATCGGCGTACCCGCACTCATATCCGTACCGTACTCGTACCCGCACCCATGCTTCATGGGTGAGATTACTTATATAAACCTAAACGGTAGACAAAATTGTTTATTCCAAGATCTAGTTTTTTTTTTTTTTCTTTAAATTGACTTTTAAATATAAGTTTATGATATTGATTTGAGTATTTTGATTAATGTACATGTCACTAGGTTTGCATGTATGCTTATAGATATATATTATATACACATGAATATTTAATTCAGATTGGAGCTTCATTTTAGTCTAGATGAATTCATCATTAAATCACATCTTGTAATTAAACAAGCTACTTTGAAGATAACTTCATTATAAATTCAAAAAATCAACTTGGCAATGGAATTGTACAGGGGAGGAAGGAGGGCGGGTGGGGGGCCCTGGTCCCTGCTAGCTTCCACATAATGCTATGTGTATAAGAAAAAGTGTAGCATTTATGTAAATTATATAGGTGCTCAATTCTACACAAATCAACAATTGACATGTAACTGTCCACATCATTTGGAGTAAATTTAGGAGTGACATTTTAGAGTTCTCAAAGTTTTTCTTTTACTCATATGTTATAATTCAATACACAGAGCCCCTCAAAGGTTTTTTTATTTAAAAAAGTAATTAATTATTTTTATTTCCCATTGTGGTTATGTTATGGACATTTAAATGTTACAAACTATTGTGTTGACAAAAGTTGTAAGCTATTATGGTTTCATTATGAATCATTGTGATATAGTTTTAAAAGAGCATATAGGTATGCACCTTTTAGATAGTGTGATTTGTAATCTATTATCATTCATGTAGTATGCGAATTATGTAATATTACATATGATTTATATTTTTTTAGTGGTGCATCATTGAAGTTCAAGTTCCTAATTCCTATAACATATTTAGAGTGTTCTCATTATTTATTAACTTATTTTTAATAGTGATTTATTTATTTTAATAACTATTTAAATCGTTTAAATCTATCAACCATTTGCATTTGTTGAACCCTTGTTTTGGCCCCCCAATCATTAACTTCTAGATCTGTCCCTGGAATAGTAGCTTCATACTAATTCAAAAATAGACCAATGCTTTAAGAAACACAATCAAACATTAGAAAAATAAATGAAGCATAACATATTTTAGTTTCACTATGCAAATTTTAGTAACAAACACGTACACGAATGAATTTGAAATATTAGTGAACCATCCCAGCGCTGAATTGTTGAGCATATTTCCCCTGAGATATCTGACCATAAAAATAAAAAGATAAATAAGTTCATTATCAAAACTAAGCATATGTATTGCACATAGACCACTTAGACATCCCATGGAAATGAAGAAATCTTTTATCTTCAACAGCATTTGAACCAATTTATACAACATTATTGGAAGACAAGATTACAATAAAAAACATAATTCGGCAAATATGCTGTTTGGTGCTTACATTGAAGTCGTAACAGATAACTAAGTAATTTGTGACCACTTTTTTTTTTTTTTTTTTTTTTTTTTCCTTATAACTCATATCATAATGCAATATATTAAGATATAATAAAAGAGTATCAAAAAGTCAAAACTAACATAAAATAATATTACTTAATTTTATTTTTTTTTTTTAGATAGGGGAAGCCCATGAGGCCAAATTAGAAAACATCACAAGCCTCCAACTCAACCAGAGAACTGAGAGAAGAAATAACATTTTCCATCCAAATTCTCAAGTGAAGTTAAAAAAGCCATTCTAGCCAAAGAATGAGCAATTTGATTTCCATCATGAAGAACATGATGATGATGATGGGGTCGTGCAGACTGTGGAATACCCACTTGAGTGGGTCATATGCCACTCTAATAGCCAAATGCCAAAATCTTTGCTTTTATCCGTTGGAATGGTGTTATTGCTAAAGAGGGATTTGCTCAAGCAGGTAAGTTGTTTCTAGAAATCTTGTAAGTAGTAGTTTCCCATTTGGCTTTTGCAGTCGGACTCGAAATCCTAGTAGCTCTAAGTTGTTCACAATTAGTACTGTACATCAAATTTTATAAAGGTGAATGTGTAACTCAAGACGTTTTTTCCCTTCCGAGGCAAGTTGTAGGCCTTAAGGCGTTGAGGTGTAAGCATTTCAAATATTAAATTTTAATATTAAATAAATAAAATAAATATTTTAAATTAGTAAATAAATAACCAAACCAAACCAAGCCTTCAATCCTATCAAATGGGGTCGGCTACATGAATCCTCCTTCTCCACGCAAGTCTATCAAAGGTCATTTCGTTAGTCAAATTAAGTAGATCCATATCTCTATTTACAACGCTAGCCAACGTTAATCTAAGCCTACCCCATCTCCTAACACTTCCATTTAACATTTTATTGTAGAGAAGGAAGCTTGCCTTCAATGAAAGTGAAATTGACATTTTTACCTCTAGTGATTGAGCTTCTCAGTTATCCATTTAACTTCTCTTTTCTTTTCTTTTTTCCTTGATTGATCATTTAGTCTTATAGAATATTGTTGCAAAAGGGGTTCTTTTTTAGTTTTTGCATATTTATGTTCGAACTATCTACTAGATTAAGTTTAACAGCCTAGGGCAACTTCTTCATATGCTAACTTGTATGCTTTATTATGCGCAAAAGGCATACAAGGCTCACCCAAGGCGCATGCTATGATGCGAAAGCCTTTGGAGAGTATAACCTAAAAATCAATTCTAACTCTATTATATGAGATTTTGGTGAAGATCAATAAAGTTTGTCCATGAGATTGGGGAAGAGTGACTCATGTAATTCCTCCATTGAAGATCGTAGTGAAATCGTAGCAACTTCATGGACATAGCCTTTGTTTTAGGGTGAACCACATAAATAATTGTATATTGCTTGTGTTTATTTGTTTGATCTATTTACTTTCTACTTTCATTGGTTGTGTGTGTGATTCTTAGGTCGTGAAGGTTTTGTGATTATCCACAACCACTATTATCATAGTGTTAGTTCCTAGAGCAAGAAAGTAAGATTAACATAAAAAAATCTAAGGGTTCAAAATCTGAGTTACGAAAATGGATATTGTAGATATCCCATTTTGACTGACCATTAAGACTTAGGCACTTGAATGCTTCCCCATGATAAAAGTGTTGAACTTTGACTTTAGAAACACTTCGAGTTGTTGTGAGCTGTTGTATCACCCTTTTTACATCCAAAAACCATCTTTTTCCAAAAATGACCATTTTACCCTTGAAGCCATTTTTATCCAAAACCTAACTTTTTTGGCCTCTTTTGGAGAGACAGGGAGTGGGCTTTTCCAAAAATATCAGCCGACCTGTCATCAAAAAAGACATTTGGAAGTTAATTGGGCTTTCTTAGGCAACAAATTAGCCCAGGAGCCTGATAGTGGACTTAGGACCACGTGGGCCTATCGGTTGACCAACACACGACCACAGTTGGGAGGTCTACCCGTACTTACCATCACCCAACTGCGCATTGCATTCTTGGCCACACAAGGGGCCAGATGTGGCTGCACCTTGCTTCAGCTGGAACAGTCTCGTGGTTCATTTGGGATTGCTGATCGATTTAAGTGGGAGGCACCGCAAGAAAGAGATGAGACAACCCTAGAATGTTTAGAATTAGCCCCTAGAGTGGCTCATGCCTAGAAATACACCCCCTTGCCTCACCTTTTGAGGATCCCAAATGTTGAGTGAGCTTGACGCTTCAGAGTTGCTCCCCTTGGCCTCAAATCCAAGATTTCTAACCCTAATACAGCAACAAATCAGCATCAAAAAGTATATCGAAGTTCAAAGAAAGTTGGTCAAAACACCATTGAAGCTCAAGGGATGAATTCAAGCAAGTTTGCTTGCCTTTTCTTGTGTTCTTTGGTTTGATATTCAAACCTTACGTAGTGTTGTTAGTCTTTATTAATTTCGGTATGTTTTAAGTCATGTTTTTCATATTTGATAATGGTTAGTTGACCACATGTGAGCATAACATCATGTATTTTCATGTTAGTTAGGTTTTGTTTGTTTTTGTTAGCTTGATTGCATGATTATGGTTGTGTTTTTAAGATGGTAGAGTTGTTGTAAACCATGCATATTAACCCAGTTAGATCATGCATATTGTAATAGTTTAGCATTGTTTTGATTATTATGTGTTAAGTGTTACTTTTGTTGCATATTCATCATGTTAGTCACCTAACTGGGTTATAGGTTTATGTCGCATGTTTTAGTTGCCATGTTTAGGATCATTGTACATTGTTGCATGTTTTGTTGGTGTAGAAATTTAATGTATAAAGAGAAATAGAGAATTGTATTATTGATTGATTTATATTGATGTTATATATATTACAATGATTCATGATTCCTATATATAGAAGAGGGTGAGTGTGCAGTAGGTAAGGAGTAGGTGAAGTGGAGGTGGTAGTGGTGTAGTGGGTTAGGTTTAGTGGAGTAGGTTTAAGTGGGTGAAGTAGGTGATAGGTTTTAACAGTTGGCATGGTGGTGAGTAGTACTAGGTGAATCCCTTTTCTTCATAGCATATTGCTTGCTTTATGCATTGTTTTTCAATAATGCAAGTCATGTGTTTTATGTGTTTCAATCATTTGTTTTGGATGTTTTGTGATATTACTTGAGTTGGAAGCATGTTAATAGCCATGCTGTTTGAGCCATGTTTTTATGTAAGAAAATCATATTTGTTTGTGAAAATCATTAGCTTATATGGTCTTATTCATGAGTCCAAGTTCAAGTTAGGCAATATCTTGTTTATTCAATCAAGTAGTTGATAGTTTAGTAAAGAATTTAGGGTTAATGATTAAGTTCTTGAGAATCAATTGAATCATAAAATTTCGTAAAGTAAAAGATTAGTAGTGGCCAATCAATTGATTGGGTGAGAGGAGTGCTCAATTAATGGCATTCCGCTTTCGTACCTAAACTCCCGAGCCAAGATTTTTGGTTATGACGAATTAATGTCTATATGTTGGTTTCAGAGTCAAACATGTTTCTAAGTTCCCCAAGAAAGACTAAGTGGCAACTCTTTGTCATGAATCGATCTATTATGATAAAACCCATAGAGTTTTCCTATCTATTTAGGCTATGTTTGGTAAGAGTAGTTTTTAGCTAAAAAGCCACTATAAGTTGTCACATCACTCTCTCTACTTTCTACATGTCTTTTCGTAAAAAGCCAAAAAAACTAACTAAAATATCCAAAAAAAAACTAACTAAAATAGCCAATTCCCAAACGAGGCCTTCATTTAGAACTTTGTTGAAGGATTTTTGGTGTTTTAGGTCACATTGATACACATGTTTGGTTTCTCAAGCAAAGCCGGGACAGACTCTCTAACCCCTGTAGACAATGTTAGCATGATGTTATTGTTAAATTATAATTTAATTGCTTGTTAAGAAAGGAAGTGCAGCAACCGTCTCAATATACATGTACCGGGACTTCACCTGGCATGAGATCCGAGAGGGGCTATAGAAGTCTGGTATTAGATGTTAATATGTTAATGTAGTGTTATTTAATAACTGGAAGACATTTTGGTGAATTGAAAATTTTAGTGCACAATTTGTCTCGTTTCATGCACATCATTGCCCAATCCGGGTTGAGATTTGAAAGATGGACTCTTTAGGGCTACTAATTATTATTTTTGTGTTATTTATGTATATCTTATTATTATTAGTTGACCATGAATTTCTTAGAATTCTAGTACAAAAAAAATGTACATTTTCTGTGTCGGAAACTATACAATTTTGAGCTAGGGTTTTAGGGGAAAGCCCAAGGCCCTTGAACTAAGCAAATATAAATTTTTTTACAGATCCTAGAGGACCAGTTGAACCTCTGTCTCTTTTTCCTCCCATTAGTCATCTTTACCTCATATGATGCATACAAACACTTAGGTTTACTTACATCTTTTCCTTTCACCATTTGGGAAAAGTAGGCACATGACCAATTGACCACCTTGTTATATGATATACATATACACATAAATCTGATTTTTTTTAATCTACAGTGGGGATTTGAGGGTTTTCAAGATTCAGTCTTAGCCATTTGTTACAACTTTGGTTAAGGGTTAACCTAAGGTTCGTCTATGGTTATTTTAGCGTTATTGGGGAAGAACCACTCATTTCTGCCATTTCCTCCCCCAAACTGTGACTCTCTCTCTCTCTCTCTCTCTCTTCTTTCTCTAAATTTCTTTCCTCTTTAGAATTCTCACACAAAGCCCTTGGCTTCATCTTTGTTTGTCAAAGTAAGTGAGTGTTTTTTTGTTTTTAGGCCTACAACCTTACATTAAGGAGTGATTAGAAAACTTGGAAGTGGCTTTTAGGATGATTTAAATATCAAAGTTGATGAAGAAGGCTTGTTCTTGGAGCATTCACCTTTCCTACCTCATTTCCTCATTCCTTTTGTTGAAAAAGCTTGATTTCAAGGTAGGGATTTTCTTATCTCTTGCTTAGAAAGCATGCAAGGGTGTTATTTCAAAATTTATGACATGATTTTATCTATGGAAGCGTACGAGCATGAAATAATCTGTCTTGTATAATCCTGTTGATCAAGTCTTCACTTCTCCAAACGTTGTTGTCTTTATCACCTGAAAACACAAGCGTGAGCTAACTTGCGGGTGTGTGTCGGAAACTCCTCCGATGCCTAAGTCTGCTAATAGACAATAGATAATAAGCTCTGTGTATTCGTGAATGAGAATTGCAATATATGGAAATAGGCATAATCATGAGCTCTTATAGATTCCACGTGGCAACCCTAGTAGGACTCTAACTCTACTTAGTAGAATCTTTCTAGGAATCACTTTCCCACAGGATAATGCCTATCCTGATAACACCCTACTTACTGCCAACCAAGTGAGATGGCTAATCACCCTGCTCGGCCCACTATGCCTAGCCAAGCTATCTGGTGCAACTACTCTGACTAGGCCGTGCAATCACTGACCACCATAAGTCACCTTGCCGAGATAACCCTAGCACGGCCTTCTGCAGCACACCATTCCGGTCCGTCACGGCCTTCTGCAGCACACCATTCCGGTCCGTCCACCAATGGTGCACACAACCATCTTAAGGCCCATTGATCGGCCAAGCAACTTTTTGTAACGTTACCGGGCTATCCACGCTCTCATCTCGGCCCATAGCGTGGCCCAACATCTAATAATGATAGACTTAGCTCGGCCCAATTTATCTACATAAATTACCCTCTCAAGAAGAATGATTAGTCTGTATTTCTTCCAAACCTTAAGCTATCTAGTTGATCCATGCCTTCTTGAGCTTCTTTTTGAGTTAGAGTTGGATTCCTGTCTTGAAATCTCTAAAAGAGTTCTTAATATGTGACTTCGTGAACTCTGAATATAATATTGTCATATCTATCTTGAAATCATGAAAAACATTATTTCATTAATTTAGGGCTTTTTTTTTCAAACCTCAAAAAGAGTAATCTATGGCATGTTTGAAGACTTTTCTCGTTTCCACGTGCTAATACACATTAAACAAAGCGTCGGACAGAGCATTCGTTATATGACCCCTACATAAGTAACTCATTTTCTGACTTGGTCCTGGTGCAAGTTTGAGTGTTTGTCTCATCTTCTTCTTCAGGGTATTATGTCTTCAGCACATACACCACGTTGAGCATTGTCAAGAGGAAACGTAACTTCTTCTACCAGCGCTTGAAATTTTCTTTATTGAAGCGGCTAAGCTTGACAAAGTCTTGTGTCATCTTCTACAAGGACATCACCATGATCACGAGATACTGTCTCTAGAGTGTTGTTACAAATTCTCCGGGTTGACGATGGTGATGACGAACTTCTAATAAATAACTTGCTATAATACACATCGAGTAGCATTATGGATGTTGCTTTCCTTTTTTCTTTTTCTTTTTGATAACCGACATTGCCATGATCACGAGATATTGTCTTTAGAGTGTTACAAATCCTCTAGGTTGACGATGTGATGATGAACTTCTAATAAATAATTTGCTATAATAGACATTGAGTCACGTTATGAATGCTTTCCTTTTTTCTTTTTCTTTTTCTTTTTCTTTTTGATAACTTGGTTTCTAGCACACAAGACCGACTAATTCGAGGGACCAATCCCACCGCTAAGAAATTATTTGTACGTAAGTGGTTTCAAACCTGAGACCTTGAAGGGAATACACCCCAAGCCCTAGGCATTGACCATCAGGCCAACCCCTTACGGTTATGAATGTTGCTTTCATAAAGATAGTATTGGCCCCTACCAGATGGTGTGCACTAGGTTAACATCAATCTTTCATCAGGATACAATGAAGATGATCTTAAGGATATTCAATCTACGTTTGCACAAACAAAGACAAATCAAAATACCTTTGTATAAAACAAAGGCTAGGGAAGCGAGGTCTAATATTCTGTTTTTGTAGAGTAATAAAATATTAGAAAACAGAAAGCTCTTGATTAAAAATTTGAAATAGAGAGAGAGAGAGAGAGAGAGAGAGAGAGAGAGAGAGAGAGAGAGAGAGAGAGAGAGAGCGAGAGAGTGAGAGTGAGAGTGAGGATTTCAAAACTTGTCTTTGAAATCTAGATGTTGGATTGAATGATGGAAATGGACTGATCATAGGCATGTGGAAGCACCCCAATGAAAGGATAATGATCCTTGATAATACCTAATCAAATTTGATAGTCGGATTGAGCCTTGATGATCTGAATCTTGTCTTACCTAAATAAGTGTAACGGCAAGACACACCTGATTGTGATTGGATGCCATATGTACCATACGATCATGTAGCTACATGACCAAAGGCCATGATCACACCGATCTTGATCGACACGCAACTATTCGATTGGTTGGGCCATCACATTGCCATGTTGTGTCAATTGTATTCCACATCAATGCCATCATATGCTGACATGGACCATCCCACATCATCACCATGCGGTCGTTCCAAACCCGCCATGTCATTGCCACCAAGCTTTCTAGAGCAAATAAGAAAACATATCCATGGTGCCTCGTGCAAAGCACGTAGTGCGCCATCAAACACCACATAACCACTACCTACACGCATGTTCAAATGGTGCTTCGCACCATCCTTGCGGTGTGTGAGCATACAGATTAGCACCCTTCCCACAAATCCTTAATCAAGGGAATATTCCTTGTAGTTCTTTATTAAATCAACATCTATCTCTCATGTTTTTGAAGTGGGACAAGCCACAAAGCTAAAAAAAAGCTCTACAAGGAAACAATGAAGGTTTTGAAAACTACCAAATAACAAACCCATTTTAATTTCGAAAATTTCCCAACACTAATTAGTAAAGATCAACTACTTTCCAACTTTGTGTTGAAGTCCATGAGAAATAGGAGAAATATAGACGCTTTTGAATGCCTATGTTGTTCTTCTACTCGATGGTGTTGAGTTTATGAGAATATAAAACTTTGTTTATATGAATCGCATAAGCTTTGCAAAGACGAAGCCACAACATCATTCCCTTTGTCTTTATGCACGAACTTTATCCACTATTCACAACAACAGAACAATCCTAATTTAACTTTCTTAATTTTTAAAATCAAGTCCTAACCAAGCCAAATCTATCCTCAAACTTATTGGCCTTTAATTCAACAAACGAAGACCACAAGATATAAACTTTCTAGTCCTTCTAATTGCACCAAATCTAAAAGTCCAGTAACCTGCCACTTTTGAGAGTGAACAAATTCAAGCTTTTCCCCTTCTACAAACCACAGAACGTTTCTTTGGTTATAAACCTTGAAGCAATTTCTTCCTTAAACCCATCACAAATCCGCTTGTAGTCAGCCTAGTGCCCTAATTTGTTTATTTATTAAACATAAAGTGGAACATTTTTAAACATGGAGCCTTCCATATATGCAACAATATGAAAGATGAAATGGTGCACTCAAATATATCTAGGGGGAATAATTTATCAGTGGAAAATGGGGCACAAAATTACAAATCAGTGAGAATCTTTTTGGGTGCAAGTCTGGATACACACAAGACTTGCAAAGATTCTCACATATGTGTAAATTGTTTTGGTCCTCTACCCCGATGTGTTATTCCCTAGTATATCCCAATACGAAATATGATTCTCTCAACCTAAGAAGACCACAAAGAAATGCATTATTTCCATGAAATGCCAAAAATATGTAGCATTTGGCAAGTAAGTTCACTCACATATATTTCAAATTGTCGCTTGCAAAAGTTGGAAGTTCACCAACCAGATTGTTGAAACTTAAGTCCCTGCAATAGAAAATAAGCAATAAGTAACAAAATAAACAAATTCATTAAAATTCAAAATACCTCAAATAAACATTTAATCTGAGTAGATATTATTGGAGGAATGCTTTCATCCATAAAACATGCAAATAGATCCCATAAAACAAAACATTTTTGTTAGTGATATTACAAGATGGTATTAGACATCTTGATATTTACTGTTGGGCCCATTTCATGACAGTCTAAACTTTTAGACAATAGCTGATCTACCATCGTATTCATGTAAGATTTTTGAATGAATCTCTATATTCAATTGTGTTTCAATGTGTACATTTGATATATATAGCAATTCTAGACCTAATCTTAAACCTAAACCAATCCTAAATAGAAAAGAAAAAACCTAAACCAATCCTAAATAGGAAACAATATTCACATAATATATACCATACTAATATTTTTCTCACACCCCCGCTCAAACTCAAGATGTTTGGGCAAAAAACACTAAGAGTTTGCTAAGAAGAAACTAAAATCGAGCAGTGGTCTGAGTCTTGATAAAGAAGTCAGCAAGCTGCAAAGCCAAAGAGACAAAAGGAAGCGAGATAGAGCCAGACTACAGATGCTGACAAAGAAAGTAACAATCAATCTCAATGTGCTTAGTCCGCTCATGGAAGACAATGTTATGTGCAATTTGAATAGCACTACGGTTGTCACAATAGAGGGAGGTCAGAGAAAACTGAGGGACACCCAAGTCAGAGAGAAGACAATGAAGCCAGACAACTTCAACAGTAGCATGAGCCATAGCACAATACTCAATTTCGGCAGGAAAGTGAACAACAACAGTTTGTTTCTTACTTTTCTAAGTGATTAAGGAATCACCAAGAAATATACAGAAACTAGACGTAGATTTGTGATCAATAACATCACCAACCTAATCACAATCAGCATAGGCCACCAAATCCAAAGAAGAAAAAGAGGACAATAGTAAACCTTGAACTATAGTATCTCGGTGAGAGGAGGAAGCTGAAAGTAAGGTAGACGTTCGAGAAAGGCAACCTTTCTGAGTGAGACTATAACCCAAAAAGACACATAGGACAGACCAGGCACTAAGTTTGGTCCTATCTTTATGGGTAAAAGGACAAAACAAGAAGACCCCAAACACACGAAAGAGGGAGTAATTAGGAAGTTAAGAAAACAAAGTCTCATAAGGAAACCGACCACAAAGAAGGGGGGTAGGCATGCGGTTGAGAAGAAAAGTAGTAGTAAGAACTACCTCAGCCCAAAACGGAGCTCGAACGGAGGCAAAGATCAGGAGAGACCTAGCTGTCTCAAAGAGATGACGGTGTTTACGCTCAGCTTGACCATTTTGGGTAGGTGTATCAATACAAAAAGTTTGGTGAATAGTACCCAATTTGTCCAAATATTCATAGAATTCAGTTTTAAAGTATTTCCCGCCCAAGTCAGACCACAACAATTTAATAGTAGACCCAAACTATGTAGTGAACATAGACTGGAAAGTATGGTATATCTGGTAGAAGTCAGACTTATGAGTCATAAAATAAACCCAAGTGGGACATAAAGGCAGTCAAAGAGGTTGTCATAGACAGATGCAAGCTCTCCACCACATAGAGGTCTGTAACGCTACGGCCGGTCCTAATCTGCTGCTTAGACATCCGATCCTGTACAAAACAGATAGAAGAAGAAAAGATAACATCGAAACCAGAGGCATCAAGCTGACCGATTGATAATAGGCTGATAGATAACTGAGGAACATATAAGACTGATGGAATAGAGACAGCAAACATAGCAGATGATAGGATCGACCCAACAGATATACCAGACATACAAGACCCATTAGCAGCATTAACAGTAATGGGAAAGGGAGGTGGAGTACAATTATGAAATAATGAGAGATGAGGAGTCATATGATGAAAGGCACCAGAATAAAAAATCCAAACAAACGAAGAGATACCTGAAGAAGACCCAAGCAAACTTGAATAAAGAGAGGAAACAATGGAGGTAAATGAAGATGATTGGGAGGTAGACAATATATGATAAAGCTCACCAATCTGAGCACCCAAGGAAGCCAAGTCAGGATAAGGAGCCGAAGTAGATGCAACATAAGCAGTAGGAGGCAAAAAAGTACTCTGTGAGGGAACTCGAAACGATGGCTGAGACTGCTGAGAAGACAGAGCAGACGAACGTCCCTTCTTGGGACAGTGATACTTCCAATAACCCTTCTGATGGCAGAAAGCACACTCATCTAAAGCCGAGGGCCCCTTCTTGGGCCTAACAGAATCCAAGAAGACATGGAGAATTGATAGCCTAAATCTGATCATCCGTCATCGTAATGAACCAAAAATAGCGAACCGATTGGGTGAAGTGTAATAAATTGAAATCTGATGGGGTCAAACTGTAATAACCCTACTATGTCCTATTGTGGACTTTGTTTTGTGTATGTTAATTTCTATGGCTCTATTCAAGTTAATTTGTTTTGTTTAGTTGCCTCTCACATAAGAGAGGTGTTATTTATTTATTTATATTTTTCTGAGCACATTAGGGTGTTAGATAGGTTCAGGCACATTGTTGAGCCCATTTCATACATAAATCTCTTGGACCATATTTGATACAGGACGAGTAGTCAAGAAGTTTCTTTGAACAAATGGAGCGTCAGAAGTCCATGAGAATTGATGCATTTGTATATCTATGAAATAATCAGTCTGCATTTGAGTTAGTTAGGCCAACTGAATCATTAGGATATTGGGGCAACTGCCTTGGGGCTCAAATTTTTATGGTCCTTATTGATATGCACTCTTCTATTTCGTAAAGTGATGCGAGTTGATTTGTTAGTAGTTGCTGGTTGAACTAGCCATTATCTATAAATAAGTGGTTAATCCCTCAATAACTAACTTATGATATGTTGATATTGTAAATTTCAGATCTTCGGCTCTTGTATGCCAATTTAAGAATTGCTCTCTCTAAAAATTCAATTTTCTTTTGATTGTGACTCCATTATTTGGTATAAAGTCCCTAGATTCTGTACCTTATTTATTCCTGATTGGATGTCACATTCGTCAATCATAGAAGTTGAACAGTGTTGATTTCAGTATCTGTAGTTTACAAGCTCCTTCAAATTACATCAGGAAGTCCAGGCCTCTTAATAGGTGCACAAAAATGTCTAAAATGCCTGTTTCCATTGAGTTTAATAACTAAAATACCATTTTTCCATCATTATTTTGATTAGACGCCAAAGTTCACATTACAATGAAAGCAGCAGATATAATTTTATTGTGTTAATACATAATGAGAGGCTCACAGGTGTGTCAATGACTGATTTTTGACAATGGGGAAATCTCTGGGACTTCCAGTTATGTCAGCAAGCTGCCTGAACAAAGAAATGGAATGGGAATTTAAAACAGCAAGTTGTAATCAAAATAACTTGAGTGAGGAAACAAAATATATGGCCTCAGCCAGGGGTAAAAAATTACAAGATTCTAAGATTCTTCAATGATTGGAACACTCCATGACTAACAGGCCATTCAAAATTGTTCCCCATGAGGTACCTATGAAGATCAAAAGTCGAACGTGAAAAATAGGAATCAAACTTCCATGGTGCATACATGGCTAGCTTAATTAGACTAGCTCAACTCAATGCTTACAATTCCTCAATATCTTTCCATTGGGCTATGAAAGCAGGTATTTGTCCATTGAAGTTATTCCCGCGGATGTCACTACAAAAGATAAATGAATGAACTTAAAAGAGATGGTGCTTAGTAACAAAAGTGAAACAAGAAATGTAATATCAACATCCACTTACAAATATATCATGTTTTTAAGTTGATGAAATCGTTGACTCAAATTTCCACGAAAATTATTATTCGCTAGCCACCTGAAATCAAAAGCTTTAACACGATTGTTACAACAGTACGAGTAATGAAATGTACTCTCTAGTTGCAGTTGAAATGTATTTCTTCGTTTTCCTAATCTTCATTATTTTCACTAGTTAAAATTGTTGTTCCCAAGAGTTTCCATGTATACCATTTTTGGGGTACATTTAGAGCATCATCGAATTTTTAGGATTTTTGAATTTTGTAGGTGGGGTCCAAAGTTTTGATTGGGTGCTAATAGCCATTAGAGTTTAACCAAATAAGTATGAAAATTGAATTTATGGCCTGAGTGCCCTTAAAATAAAAAATAAACAAATAAACAAATAATTCAAATGAACAAATAGGGTCCAAAATATAGAGAAATATTTGTAAATAAATCTATCAGTTTTGTGACATGTATTTTTTAGATTTCAACAATTAAATACTTTTATTAATCTTTAATATAAGGAATTTTACAAGTAAATGATGTAATAGAATTTGAGAAGGTCTTCTACATTGCGTAAAGAATCAAATATAAAGCAAATCCATATTTATAAAAAAATTTAACATTTAGAATTTAAAGTGTAGTTCCATATAAATTAATGGATTTGAAGGACATGCCCATAATTTAAGAACCAATAATTTTGAATTAAGATGGAAAAGCCAAATTGGTCTGTTTACTCTGGTAACCAAATAGTCATCAAAGGGAGGCTTACAGAAATTCAAGATTTGTGAGATGTCCTAGCTCATCGGGAAGTTCCCCTGAGAGCTCATTATCAGAGAAATCCCTACAAAAATAATAAATAAAATAAAATAAAATACTGAGAATAGAATAGTTCACTAACAATAAATAAATCATATACGAAACAGGATCAATAGAGTTTTACAGAATCGTAAGGTTAGAAAGGCTCCCCAGTTGAGAAGGTATCTGTCCTGACAATAAATTACCACCTAGAAGCCTGTAATTTGTTAACAATAACAACAGAACAATAGACCATCATATTACCATCCACAACACTACCCAAAAAAACCAATCAATAGATTTGAGATAAATTATGAGTTAAAAAGGGTGGGTTCATATCATTGATGGATTACTATTATTGTGTTAAGAGCAATACTAAAAATTTACCCAGAAACATCAATGTGTGTTCATATTCATTCTACACATATCCAAATCTGGGACAGACTTATTGTTGTGTTGTGTTAAACCTAATAAAACCTGTGTCAGTTCTGCAGATAGAGAGAGAGAGAGGGGAGGGGGGAAGCCGTCACACTTACAACGCTTGCAGAGATGGAAGAGCACCCAATTCTGGCGGGATTGGACCATTAAAATTGTTGTCGGAGAGGCCTCTGCGGAGGGAAAAAAGATGCTTGCTATTGATGTTTGAAAAGAAAATTGATATATGCCTAAGCAGATGACAGAGAAAACAAACATGATATAAATTCTCGGAAAAATTTTTAAAAAAAAAATAAAAAAATTGAGAGTTTAATTCTAATAATAAATTAAATTATAGATTTTTAAATTTTTTCAATTTAAATCTTAAATTTTTAATTTTTTCCCAATCTCAATCATCAGTTTATTTCTCTTAAACAAAACTACCCAAAAAGAGTATTTTAGTAATTATACAACTATTTTACAATATATATGGGAAGGCTCTATTTGCACCCAAAAATTAGATTGGAAAAAAATTCTATTTACACACTGCTAACCATTAACAGATTAAATTTAGGGGGATGCACCAATAAATCCCAAATTAATAACTTATACACTGTTTAGTCCTAAAAGTTTTCTTATAGATTGAAAGGTCCCATTACAATGTTTCAAGCATCAGATTAATGTTTCAAACATTAGATTTCGAACATCAGATTAATGTTTCGAACATTAAATTCCAAACATCATATTAATGTTTCGAACATTAGATTGATGTGCAAATGGGACTAAATGGAGCATAAGAAAACTTTTAGAACTAAATGGTTCAACTTTTCAAAAACTAGGACTTATGGGTAAATTTTCCTTAAATTTATATATTTTAATAATATCCTCAAATAAGAAGACCATTAAGAAAAATATGAGAGTATATTTTAACCATTCAAAGATTTCATATATAAAAACATAAAATATTCTTTACACACTATTATCACACATAGACATATAAACATCTAAAATAAAACATCCAAAATAAATTAATTTTAAAGATTTTAGGGTTTAAAAATATTGAAATCAATTGATTTTAGGATTTAAGACTATTGAAATGAATTGATTTTAAAGATTTAAGGTTTAAAAACATTAAAATTAATTAGTTTTGAATATTTGCATACCATAAATGACACTGAGATTGTTGATTTCGAACAATGCAAAATGAAAAGGTCAGTTTACTATGCTTTTTAATTTTTTGTTTATCTCGTTCATATAGTCATTGGAAAGACAACTTTGTTCATCACGTATTCGGATAACCAGAGTTGAACTTTTACACGATGCTTAATTATTTTTATTTGAACAGAACAATTTTGTTCAAATTATTAAGGTTGATCAAATTATAAATGTTCTTACATAAAAAATTGAATATTTTAATTCCTTAAGAATTTCATTGCTCAAATTTAATTTAATTCAATAATTTAATTTATTTTTGGTATATTTTTTTGTTCTTTTTACAAAAATAAATGTATTGAACATTTACATAATAAATAACATATAAAATTTATTATATATTCAACATATAAAAACATTTAATATAATAAGTTTGAACGAGCTGAAATTGATGGGTTACTATTATTGTTTTCTTATTCATTCTACACATATCTAAATCCGGGACGGACTCACTGTTGTGTTAAATCTAATAAAACCTGTCAGTTGTGCAAAGAGAGAGAGGCCGTCACACTTACAACCCTTGTAGAGATGGAAGAGCACCCAATTCTGGCTTGATTAGACCATTAAAATTGTTGCCGGAGAGGCTGCTGCGGAGGGAAAAAAGATGCTTCTTATTGATGTTTGAAAAGAAAATTGATATAAATGCCTAAGCAAATGACAGAGAAAACAAATATGGGAGTACAAAAAATTTTGGGAGAAATTAAAAAATAAAATAAAAATTAAGAGTTTAATTCTAATAATAATTTAATTTAATTTAATTGTAATAACAAATTAAATTATAGATTTTTCAATCTTTTCAATTTGTATCTTAAATTTTTACTTTTGTCCCAATCTCAGTCATCAGTTTATTTCTGTTAAACAAAACTACCAAAGAAGAGTATTTTAGTAACTATACAACTATTTTACAATGGGGTTTTTTTTTTTAAGGTCCCTTGTATTAAGATTTTATAGTATAAAGGACATCTAATATTTTCATAATGTCTAAGGTCTCTCAAGTTGATCCAGAAAAAATTGGTCCAGAGAAAATTACTCCAGAGAAAATTCACGTCACAGAGAAAATTGGTCTAGAGAAATTCTTCTGGACTTTCCAGAGAAATTTTCAAAATTTCTCCAAACAACGTAACAACCCTTTCTTCAAGCAACCTTTGCTCTTGCTGGAAATCCAACGAAAGTTGGAAAAGAAGAGGTTGCCAAATTTCTTTGGACAATATTGAGGAGTAGTTCAATCCAAACTAGAGAATTTCTCTGGATCAACCCAGAGAAATTTCAGTTCAAACCATAAAATTTCTCTAGACCAATCCAAAGAAAATTAAGTTTAAACCCGAGAATTTCTCTGGACCAACCCAGAGAAATTTCAGTTCAAACAAGAAAATTTCTCTTCACCAATCCAGAGAAATTTCAGTTCAAAGCAGAGAGAGAAGATCATTTTCATTGAGTGAATAAGCAACAAATAGCAACATATATATATATTAAACATATTTCTCTAAGTTTGTTTTTTTGAAATTTCACTGACTTGTCTCAATAAATTTCACTGGGTTTGATCATCTTCCTCAAAACCTCATTGCCCCATTTCAATCATCAGCTTATCCGGATCAATCACCGATCCCTTCTTTCCAATGGCTTGCCATTACGAAATGGAGATGAACGTGACGTCGGTGAAGGATCTGAAGAACGTGAACTAGCATTACGGAAGATTGAAACCATACGTCGTGGTGTGGGTTAAGCCCAACAACAAATGCTCTACCAGGGTCACCAGCGCAGCAAGGGGACAAAGTCAGATCAGCGAAGCTCAGCCGTCGCCGTGAATCGCCGTCGCCTCAATTGCACCAAATCTGCACCAGATCTTCATCTACAACAAAATCTCCCGCAACTTTGCATTCGCCGCCTCCTCCAGCAGCTCCGGTTGCCATCATCGCTTCTCTCTCTCTCTCTCCTTTGTATTCTCTCTCTCTCTCTCTATATATATATATATATGTATATATATCACTCACTCATCAGATTTGAGAATGAGTGCTATAGTGTAATGGTAATCTCAAACACATACAGATCGATTGACTGTGTATTTTTAGTGTTTGATTTGGCATTTTGTTGAGGATTTGGGAGAGAAGAAAAAAAATGGGCTTGTGAAATCAACAAATAGATAGAGAAAAAGACGAGGAAAAGAGAGAGGGAATACAGAGGAGAGAAAGTGAGAGAGAGGAAGTGCTGCTTTACCCACCTCTTCTCTCTAGGGTTTCGGAGAGAGAGAGAGAGAGGAAGTGCTGCTCTGCAGTAAAAGAGGAGAGACAAAGAATCAAATTTCTCTGATACATGTTTAGGGACCTTAGACATCAAAAAATAATTTTGTGGATCTCTTCCATTACGAAAAGTGGGAGAGGGACCCTAGACTAATTTTCCCTTTACAATATATATGGAAAGGCTCTATTTGCACCCAAAAATTAGATTAGGAAAAATTCTATTTACATACTACTAATCCTCTCAGTACATATCATTATCAGGTTAAATTTATATATTTTAATAATATCCTCAAATGAAAAGACCATCAAGAACAATATGGGAGTGTATTCTAACCATTCAAAGATTTCATATATAAAAATATAAAATACTCTTTACACACTATTATTGTGATAACCCTGTCCCTTATTATGTTAATCGGTCCTTAATATGAATATGATTATGTGTTTGATATGATTTTGGATGCCATTATGTGAAAATATGTGGTTTTGAATTTCTATCTGTTCACTGTAGGAATATCTGTTTGATTATCTGCTTTGAAAATTAAATTGAAAGCCTTATCGGCCACAGAACCCGAAATTGATTACGCCATTGTGATTAGCGTAATTTTTAGAACCTACGGTAAAATTTAATTGAAAATTGATTCGGATCAAATTAATTAGATTAAATTAACGAATTAAGTGTCCAATTGTTTTATATTAATAAATTGGAATTAGTGGAACTTATGTAAGGAAAGGCACTACACCGAATTCACTCACTTGAGCTCAAAAATTAGAATTTGTGTCTTAGAAAAGAGAGAGAGCCGACCTTGAGAGGGAAAGGAGGCATCTGGGTGTATTTTGGCTTATAATTTATGAATTGGGAAGGCTAGGTGCAAGACTTGGCCACAATTATGAGAATCAAGGCTCCTAAGTGAGTAACCAACCATTGACTCATGGATTTTTTGTTTGTAAATTGTGAATTCACGTTTGATTAATGGTCAAGAACATGAGTTAGTTTGATCATAAGGAAATTGGGTGGATTTTGTTGTATTTGAAGTCATGGAATGCACGCATGTGCATAATAATCATGAATTTGCATAATTGAGCATGAAAAATATGATCCATGTAAAATTGTAGCTAGAATCCATGCTTGTGATCACCATTTGTACAATTTGAGTTGAAATGGAAGTTATATCTCACATGCATGTACCATTCATAAGAGGTATGAGCTTGAATGTATGAAATTGTTATGTTGAAAGTGAATTTGGTGAAGATTGGGACATGCATGTGATTTATTTGTGAAATTGAGCTTCATTGGGTTGTAATTTGGGGTTAACACCATGTTAGTACAAGTGTATTTGAAGTTTGAGCTATTACATGCAAGAAATGTTCGTTGAATGTCGAATTGGAGCTTAAGAACATGTTCTGGAAAACCCAGAAAATTTGATGTCCGCTCGAGCAGGGAAACTGCCGCTCGAGCGTGAATTTTGTTTTCCCAGTATTTTTCTGCAGACATGGTTTCCGCTCAAGCGGGGAAGTTTACGCTCTAGCGGGGAGCCATGTAGAGAGGCCTTCCGCTCGAGCGCCATAGTTCGCGATCGAGCGTAATTTTGATGCATCCAGTACTTTTGCAAGCCTCAAGGGTCCGCTCGAGCGGAGAAGTCCACGCTCGAGCGGGGACCCTGTTTTCTGAAATTTTGAAAAGACATTCTGTGTTTCATTTTCTATTCTCTTTCACTTCCAAGTACTCTTAGGCATCCATTGAGCATTGTAATTGAGTTAAACAGATAAGAATGAGGCCTAAAGAGGAAAATGTGAATTTAGAACGGATCGAATTGTTTGTGACCTTTTTATGTTCATAGAATGTGTAGGGTCAAGCTCCAGGGCTAATCCACAAGCCGATCACTGTGAGTAATATCTTAACAAGATATTTGAAATGTGTTGTTGTCTAATTGTTTACTTCTATGTAAGTTTTGTAAGTTCATTAATTTGAATGGTGGATAACGATTGACATAAATGATTGGGCCAAAGGCCAATTGACATGAATAATTGGGCCGAAGGCCGATTGACATGAATGATTGGGCCAAAGGCCAATTGACATAAATGATTAGGCCGAAGGCCGATTGACATGAATGATTGGGCCGAAGGCCGATTGACATAAATGATTGGGCCGAAGGCTGATTGATACAAGTGATTGGGCCAAAGGCCGTCTGCTGTAACTGCTTCAAAGATTGCTTATGTATCTTTTTTATTCGATATTATTCACTGGGCTTTCGCTCATGCTCATTCATGTATATGTAGGTGAGCCAAGGGATGTCCAGAACCAGCCTCGGTGAAATTGTGAGAAACAGCCAAAGTTTTGAGGAGTCAGCCCAAAAGTCTCACGCACGAGACTGTCTTCGCCTTTGTCCTTTGTTCATAGTTTTGTTACGTTAGCGAAAGCATTGGACTACTTTTGTATATAAGTCTTGGGTTCGACTGACTTAAACTTGTATGATCTTGTATGTACTGTGTTCTGTGTTAGTACATATTTTGATGTGAGTTATTAACATATAAATGTTTGGAATGTTATGGTATGCATATAAGCACAACTTTATGGACAAAGTTTTAATTTTGCTTCTGTTTGGTCCCTTTACTCTGATGAGTTTTGTTTTATTTGACATTGAGGCCGTAGGTAATCTCGCGATTACTAGCCGGTTATGGCCTTAACCCATAGAGGGGTTCGGATCGTGACAGAGTGGTATCAGAGCACGAGTTAATAACTCACACACTTGTCCAAAAGAGCAATAAGCGTCTAGAAAAGATCTAGGATGCATTCATGTGATAAGTATGAATCTGAAAGCATCAAGAATACGCTTAACTGTTAAATGTGAACAACTATGTGTTATAAGTTTGTAAACTGCTTGCATTTCAAATTATTTGATTATGTATGCTCTTTAGTATATGCATACCTGTGTACCTTTTGTATAATGTATAATGCAAGTTTAATCAGATGGTGAGAACAAGAGGTGATGAGATAGAGGAATCTTCTGTAGCCAGACTAGATAGAATGGAAAGACTAATTCAGGAAATGGCAGAGACATTGAGGCAACAACAGGAATGGCAACAACAGTGGCAGCAGCCACATCCTTCACCTCCGCCTCCGGCACCTCCTGTGCCAGATAATCAAAATGATGACCGAATCATAGCTCTCACCAAAGAGTTCAAGAAAATGAAACCACCACAATTCCATGGTGGATTAGATCCTTTGAAAGCTGAAGCTTGGGTCTTCGATATCGAAAAACTGTTTGAAGTGTTCCCGTGTTCGGAGACACAGAGAGTGCTTCTAGCCACCTTTATGCTAGAAGACGAAGCAAGAAGATGGTGGATGTTAATGCGTGAGAATTACAAAGATGCTGATTGGGCAAAATTTCTGGAAATTTTCTATGACAAGTACTTCCCGCAGTGTGTTCGGGATAAGAAGGTGGCAGAATTCATGAAACTGAGGCAAGACAGTATGACTGTAGCCGAGTATGAGGCCAAATTCACTGAATTGACCAGGTTTACGCCACACGTGATTGATACAGACTATAAGAAGGCGAGATATTTTGAAGGCGGGCTTCGAAGCGACATTCTCGAGAGGGTGAATGTCTTGAAGCTGGAAACCTACATTGGGGTACTAGACAGGGCCATAATATCAGAAGCTAATATAGCTAGACAAACTAAGCTGACAACTGATTGGAAGGGTAGTAAAAGGCGGGGCTTCTTTTCAAAGAAGAAGTTTTCGAAGAAGCAAAATATGGGCTCCTCAAATACTTCTAATTCTTCCCGAGATACAACCCCGTTGTGTACTACTTGTGATAACAGGCATCGTGGGGTTTGTTACCGTGTGTCAGGAGCTTGTTTTAATTGTGGTAAACAGGGACATATGGCTAGAGATTGCAAATAGAACAGTGGAAAATTTGCTGCTAGTTCGACAACATCAGTCCCAAAACCAGGAAATGCTACAAGATCTACTCCCGCCGGAGATGCCGTGAGACAAGGGAGAGTTTTTACGCTTGTTCCGGGCGATACCCGGAATGCCAACGCGATTGTCTTAGGTACCATTTCCATATGTAATCAGGATGCTTTTGTGTTAATTGACTCTAGATCGACACACTCATTTGTAACATGTGCATTTGCATCTAGACTGAGTAGACCTCTAGAATTATTGCCATATCTACTATGTGTGTCTGCTCCATCTGGGGAATCGGTACTGTGTGAATCTGTTTATCGTTTTTGTGACATGCGAATTGGAAATGCCATTCTATATGTGGACTTGTTACCCTTGAACTTTAGGCACTTTGACATAATTCTGGGCATGGACTGGTTAACTAAATATTGTGCCACCATTGACTGTGTGACAAAACGGGTTGTGTTTAGACCACCAGAACAAGAAGAAATTGTGTTTGTGGGTAACGGGGTAGTGCCTCCACCTTATTGGATATCTGCAATGAAAGCATGTAAATTGATCAGGAAAGGTTGTCAGGGTTATTTGTTCTATGTGTTGTCTGAACAATCTGTAAATGCTTAATTGAATGATATCCCTATTATTAGAGAATTTCCAGATGTGTTTCCAAATGAACTACCAGGGGAATTGGTGGACAGGGAGATAGAATTCACTATTGAAACTGTATCAGGCACCCAACCTATTTCTAAAACTCCCTACAGAATGGCTACAGCTAAAATGAAAGAATTGAAAGAACAGTTACAAGACCTGCTTGACAAAGGATTTATCAGACCTAGCACTTCACCATGGGGTGCACCGGTGTTGTTTGTGAAAAAGAAAGATGGAACCCTACGCTTGTGTATCGACTATCGGGAATTGAACAAGGTAACAATAAAGAATAAATATCCCTTACCCTCGTATTGATGACCTGTTTGACCAGTTGCATGGATCACAAGTCTTTTCCAAGATTGATTTGAGATCCGGGTATCACCAGTTGAAGGTAAAGGCGGAAGATGTTGAGAAAATCGCATTCAGAACGAAGTATGGACATTTTGAGTTTCTTGTTATGCCATTTGAAGTGACTAATGCTCCGGCAGCATTTATGGACCTAATGAACCGAATTTTTAAAACCTACCTTGACGAATTTGTTGTGATTTTTATTGATGACATTTTGATATACTCTAAAGATATACTTGAACATGAACAGCATTTGAGAACTGTCCTGCAAATACTTAGGGAAAGGAAATTGTTTGCTAAACTAAAGAAATGTGAGTTTTGGTTGGATGAAGTTGTTTTCTTAGGGCATGTGATCAACAAGGAAGGGATTTCAGTGGACCCACAGAAAATAGAGGCAATTGTGAATTGGTCTACACCGACAAATGTGACAAAAGTTCGCAGTTTCATGGACTTAGCTGGTTATTATAGAAGGTTTTTGAAAGAATTTTTGAAATTAGTTGTGCCTCTTACCCAATTGACATGTAAAGGGCAACCGTTTGAATGGAATAACGAAAGAGAAGCTGTCTTTCATGAACTGAAAACAAGATTGACCACTGCACCAATTTTGGCACTACCTTCGGGTACGGAGAATTTTGTAATTTTCAATGATGCGTCTTATAAAGGTTTGGGTTGTGTGTTAATACAGAACGGAAAGGTTATTGCTTACGCCTCCCGACAGTTGAGGCCACACGAGAAGAATTATCCAACACATGACCTAGAATTGGCCGCAGTTGTTTTTGCTTTGAAAATCTGGGGGCATTATCTGTATGGAGCAAAGTGTGAAGTCTACATGGATCACAAAAGTCTGAAATACTTCTTCACGCATAAGGAGTTGAATATGCGACAGAGGAGATGGCTGGAACTGATAAAGGATTATGATTTAGAGATTCAGTATCACCCCGGGAAAGCCAACACAGTTGCTGATGCCTTGAGCAGAAAATCAACGGGGAGTATGGCTTGTTTGCTAACTGAACAGAAAGAAATCTTGTAAGATTTTGAAAAGTTCGAAATTTAAGTGGTAATGTGTGAACGGGGCGGATTGATAGCCGCTATTACAGTTGAGCCGGCAATTATTGATGAAATCAAACAGAAGCAGAAAGAGGATGAATTCCTCAAGAAAGTGATTGATGAATTTGGGACAAGTCCAAAAGCAGAGTTCAGTATTGAAAATGAGGTATTGAAATTTCGAAACCGAATGTGTGTCCCAAACATTCCGGAACTAAAGAAGAGGGTTTTAGATGAAGCCCACAAATCCGTATTTGCTATGCATCCGGGTAACAATAAAATGTATCGGGATCTGAAACAAACCTATTGGTGGCCTAAAATGAAGAAGGAAATTGCAGAACATGTGTCCAAGTGTCTTCAGTGTCAGCAAGTCAAAGCTAAACATCAGAAACCAAGCGGTCTACTTCAACCTCTCCCTATTCCTGAATGGAAGTGGGAGCATGTGACTATGGACTTCGTTGTTGGCCTACCTCAGACTCCTCGAGGTATGGATTCTATTTGGATTGTAGTTGATAGACTGACTAAATCTGCACACTTTCTACCAGTTAGAACCACGTTTGATGCTTATAGACTGGCTACCATTTATGTTGATGAGATTGCCCGTTTACATGGAGTTCCGGTATCCATTGTGTCGGATAGAGATCCGAAATTCGTATCTAGATTGTGGAAGAGTTTGCAAGAAGCTATGGGGACAAAACTAAGATTCAGTATTGCATTCCACCCATAGACTGATGGGCAATCAGAATGAACAATATAGACTTTGGAAGATATGCTTTGGATGTGTGCTTTGGATTTTCAGGGGAGTTGGGAAGACTATTTGCCACTTGTAGAATTTGCATACAATAACAGCTTCCACTCCAGCATCGGTATGGCACCATATGAGGCTTTGTATGGTAGAAGGTGTAGATCACCTATTTGTTGGATAGAAGTTAATCACCTTGTATATATATGTTAAGTGATGAGGTTTAGCTCATTTTTTAGCTCAAAATTCTGTGGAGAGTTTAGAGAGAGTGAGAGTTCATCTTTTTAGAGAGAGAAGAACTAGAGCTTGGAAGATTTGGCTTGAAGGTTAGAGAATTGTGAAGCAGGACTCAAGTGTTTCCTATATTGAGCTTAATTGAAGACTTTAGGTAAGTGTTTGAACCTTAATTTAAGAATTTGAGTCATCTAGCATGTGAATTCAAGAAGATAATGAACTTAAACACAAGAAATGAGCTTAAAATGATGAATTGGGAGCTAGAGCATACATGCATGCATGATTTTGTAGAGTTTCATCATTTTTGGACGTGAATTTGTTACCTATACTTGAATTAAGACTTGAATCATACATGCATCCACAATTTTAAGTGTTTTGTGGTTCAAATTCATGTTTTGAAAGTCATGGGAAAAATATTTGAAGCTAATTTGTACATGCATGGGAATTTGAGTTCCAATTATGAAGTTTTGAGCATGAGGTTTGGAATTGGTTTTGTATTCATGTTTTTGAAAGAGTATTCATGGTTTAGAACAAGTCATGCAAGGGTTTATGGCATTGAACTTGTGTTTTGAAGCTTAAATTATGTTCTGGAAAACCCAGAATTCGACTGCATCGCTCGAGCGAAGAAGTTGTCGCTCGAGCGCACATCTCATACATCTAGCATTTTTTCAAAGGCATTGCACATGGCTTGAGCGACCTTAGTTTATTTTGCACCTTGGCTTGAGCGACCATTGAGCCTAGATTCAGACTATCCAGTACTTTTGCAGACCATGTGGACCGCTTCAGCGACAAATAGTGTGCTCGAGTGAACCGTCATATTTCAGCATATTTCAAAAAGTCATACTCTAATCATGTTTGCATTCTCATTTCTTTCTGAGTATTCTTAGGCATGAAGTAAGCTACATGAATAAACTAATGAGTCAGAATATGACATAAGAAATTGGATAAGTGAAGGATAATCTGATTAAGCAATGTGACCCAATGTGTGTATGTTTATGAATTGTGTAGGTTCATCCACAAAGACGTATCAACAACCAAATCATTATGAGTAATATCCTAGTACAGATACTTTTATATACGTTATTTTCTAAATATTTCCAGTGTGGTAAGTTTTCTAAACTTATGATTTTGTGATATAAATGAACTTTCTATCTATCCGATCAACATGATATCTACAAATGTGATTAACGAGATACGAATGTATATGATTAACCTAAGGTCGTTTCGTATATTCAAAAAGGACCTGAGGTCGTTCTATATATTTGATAAGATGGACACAAGGTCATTCCGAATATTTGATAAGCTTGAATATCTATTGTGTTGACTAAATGGTCATTATATATCTATAATTGATTGGACCCAAGGTTGTTCCACTAAGAATAATCTGTTTTGCTTTGTACTTCTGTATATATTGGATAAACAATAGATCTCATTCATATAACCTCTCTACTCTGATGTTAATCATTGGGCCTTCGTTCACTCCGTTATATATATATATATATGTAGGTGAGCAACGGGATGCCCAGCCTTAGTGAACCTTTGGAAGACCACTGTGTTTTGTGAAATCAACCTTGAAACGCCTCTCGGATGAGACTTGTTTTTTTTTTTTGTTTGGTCATGTTTGACCACACTTGGTATTTATCCTTTTGAGTTTTGAAAGATAATGATTTGTACTTGTGTTTGAATGATTCTTGGATATATGTAATATCTTTATGTATAAGTTTAAATGTGAGTTATTAACATATTAAATGTTTTTGTTTATACCATATATGCACAGCTCATTGGACAATTATTATAATTCTGCTTCCACTTCTGGCCCCACATAATTAAATATGATTTGAATTCTGTCTGAGGTCGTAGGTAATTTAATGATTACTAGTCAGTTATGATCCAAACCTCTAGAGGCGGGTTCGGGTCGTGACAATAGTTCTCATTCTTTTAACCTTTTCTCCTTCCACACTTTGAATCTCGATGTGAGCTTAGAACTATTGAAAAGCTTACTTTCGGGGTTTCAATTTAGGCATACGAAGGACGAGAAAGTTGTTTGAATTTTGAGAACCAAAGCTGTCATTATAGTTCACTCGAGTGAACCTTTAATTGGTCTAGTGGTCAGAAGACTTGGACAACTCTGATTTGCAGAAACTTGAGATACTACAAGCACCAATTCTTTGCTCGAGCACAACTTTTGTCCTTTGAGCAGTCTATTCTTCAGTAACCTGTGATCTTGCAAGCCTTCAATCATTGCTCAAGAACAACTTTGGTCACTTGAGCGGTGTGTTCAAATATAGCGCTTGAAATTGCATTTTTAGTCAGATTTTTGGAACCAAAACCACTTTTTATGCTCTCACTATATATAGGCCTTAGATATTTCTTCTTACACACTTTTTGTAACACTTCGTGCTCCTTGGGCTAATGAGATTGCTTTTGACTCTCTTATTATTATAATTAGAACCTTATTGATTGACATTAGAGTATTGATTGGTTCTTGATGGTAGAGTAGGATTGAACCAAAAACCTTGATTCGGATAATCGTCCTTTGAGTAGTCATCACTCTTTTTCCATTTTCTCCCTCCGCAATTGGAATCTTGATTTGAGGCTAGAACCATTGGAAAACTTATTTTTGCGGCTTCAATTTAGACACAAGGATGACCCAACACAGAGTCCAGACAAGAGAGTTATGCCCGTTCGAAATTTGAGTACCTTAGATGTGGGCATAGTTCACTTGAGCGCAAGATTGATTGCTCAAGCAGTGTATAGACCCTTGAAGCTCTGAATTTCAAATTTGGCTGAGATCCTTCACGTATCAATTCACCACTCGAGTGCACTTTTGACCGCTCAAGTGGTCAGTTCGAGAAAGTAGAGATACTGTAAGCCTTCATTCACTGCTCAAGCCCAGCTTTGACTGCTTGAGCGGTTTATTCAAATTTAGCGCATTTTAGCTGTCATTTTGAGTCAGATTTCTAGGTCCAAACCTATTTTTTATCCTTTCACTATATATATGCCTATACACTCTCTCTTTACTCACTTTTGAAAATTATCTCTCTCTCTCTCTCTCTCTCTCTCTCTCAGGACTATTGTCAAAATTACACAAATCCTTCAATCTAACAAAATCAAAGAAGATTTTGGTATTAGTTCTTAAGGCCAAATCAACGAGCATTCCGAGGGCAACATTTTGACCAGTGGAAATCAATTTTCGGCGAGTTCGAAATTGTGTGTCTTGGTTTTCCTATTCTCTTCAAGAGGTAAGAATTTCTTCGCTTCTTTTCAATATATCATTATAGGTAGATATGTGATAGTTTTTATTGCATAAAAACATGACTTGTAAAGAGATTTTTGAAATACATTTAGATTTGAGTTAGGGTGTTGAGTTTAAAAAGTAAATGTTATGTTTTAGTGTTGATAATGAGAATATTATGCTAATAGAACATGATTATGGTGATTTAAGTAAAAAGCCCTAATTTTCAATTTCATATTTATGAGAAATGAGATAAGTTGATAGTTTTAATATTCTTTGAGCCATATTAATTATTGTGAATTAAAATGTGAAATAGAAGAGGAAAAAATAAAGGGTTGTCACGAATTTGACATATGTTATAATTGTAGAGGATTGGAAGTTTATGGAATTTAATTATAAGAATTATGTAATATTATGGTTGACAATGAATATCTAGATTATGTTGATGATATTGAAATTGTCAAACATTATGAGAACTATATTGTCTTATTCGTGAGAATTTATACCATTTATTGTTTAGATGTTTTGTCTTTGGTCATCGGTGGAGGATGATATTAATTGTTATTGAATAGATTATGTGTGTTTAGTGTTGTTGATTAATTGGCATAGTTTAAGTTAATGTTGGAATGTGTTGAGCTGGATAATGAAAGGGCTACATGGAGGTTCCGCTTTTCTTTTAGTTAGCCCTTGGTAAAGTATGGCATCTTGAGATAGCACTTTTCTTTCGGCTTGTGCCTGGTAAAGCGTGTGTACTGTTAGGCTATATGGAGATTCCGCTTTCCTTTCAGTTATCCACTGGTAAAGCGTGACACTTTAAGATAGGTTCAAGTTTCCTCCCAATTAGCTCCTGATAAATTGTGTTGTGGTGGTTTATGCTTTTCTAATGATAGGTTCCAAGTTCCTTCCAACTAGTGCTTGCTAATGTGGATGGTTATGGTTTGAGGAAGCCAAATTCTATTATGATAGTACATGTTGACGTTATGGTAGACTATTAATGTGTAATTGAGATAGTGTTGTGATATGTTGGGATTGCAACTAGTTACATTATAGGGATAGATGATTGTGAAATCTTGATAATAACATGGACGTTTAAATTGGTAGTAGCGTGAATGTTATGTTGGATTTAATGGTTAGAGCAAGAATGTAATTGGTTACGTGTGAACTCGTTTTCAAAAAAATAAATGGAGTTGAGAAATTCTTTGAATTATTAATGATAAATTGGAAGGATAAGAAATGATTTTTCTTGAAATGTTAAAGAAGGATTCTTTTGGGAAAAGTATACTTATGTAAATCTATTTTGGATATGAAAATGGAAACACTACTTATATATTTATAACTTGAACATTTATGATCATATATATCTAAAGGATATTATTGTCTAGAATCATTGGATTCCTACTGGACATTAATGTTCATTCCATATTGTTGACCTCTTTTTCAAGTGTGAAGTTGGAAGAATTGCTCAAGACCAAGCAGTCTTCTTAGTTGTTTGCCATGAGGCCTATTACTTGTAGGCGGAATGCCATTTGGTTGTAAAGATGGTTCATTCCTGTTATTTTATTTATTTATTTATATTTATAATCTTCATTGTAAGCCTAAGTGTGATGACCCCATTCTGTGTTATAATGCTAATCTTAATTATACTTGTGATTATGTGCTTAACATGATTTTTGGGTGCTAGTTGTGTGATTAAATATGTTTTTGACTTTATATCTATCCACCATAGGAAAACCTATTCTACTTCTTGTAATAATTTGGAATTGAGGGCTATAGAGGCGACGAAAATCAAAATTGATTATACCATTGTGATTAGCATAATTTTTAGAGCCTATGATGAAATTTAATTAAAAATTGATTTGGATCAAAATAATTAGATTAAATTGATTAAACTAAGTGCAATTGATTAACTTTAAACAAGTTTGATTAGTTTACGCTAATCACCACTATATATATATAATTAGTGCTTATGCTTAAGACATTGAGCTCATTTTCATTACTTGGTTGAATTTATACACCATAGAGACAGAAAAGTGAGAATTAGAGAGAGAGGGAGCTTGTTCTTGAAGAATTGAACTCAAACTTGGGGAATTCAAGAGCTAGATTCAAGAATTAACTAAAATTGAAGGAATTGAAGGCTCCAAGTAAGTGATTGAGCTCTGATTCATAAGTTTAAGTTCATAATAGTGTGAATCCAAACATAATGTATGACTAAGAACAAGAATTAAGTTGAATATGTTGAATTTGAAGTTAATAGATGCATGAATGAAAGGGTTTGCCATGATTTTTGCATATTTGAGCATAAAGTATGTTAATCAGGCTGAATTGAGGGTTGATTGACACATGCATGCAAGAATTATCATGTATTGAAGTCTAATTTTAGGTCTTGAAGCTTACATATGCAAGATATAAATCATGGGTGTTGCTTGCATGTAGTTTAAAGTTTGAATTTGGTTGAATTCATGAAATTTTGAATCATGAGTTAAAGTTAGCTTCAAATATATATAATCGAGAATGTTCTTGCATATTTGAGTGGATCATGCATGAATTTGACCCTTGAATGTGTGTTTAAAGCTCAAACAAAATTCTGAAAAATCCAGAATTCGAGCAGCTCACTCAAGTGAAGAAAGTGTCACTTGAGCGTAAAATTCTAGCTCCCAGTATTTTTGCAGACAATTGCACGGTGGCTCAAGCGGCAAAACTTGCGCTCGAGTGAACCCTGTTTTGAATTGCTCATGGCTCGAGCGACCCGCAACCAAAGCTTGCGCTCGAGCCTAAAATTCAAGCAACCAGTACTTTTGCAGACCAAGGGGTTTGCTTGAGTGACCAATGTTGCGCTCAAGCGAAGTGCCTTATTTCAAGAAATTTTGAAAAGTTGTTTTATGTTCCAATTTTTGCTCTCCTTCATTTCTGAGCATTCCAAATGAATTAAATAACAAGAAAGAAGCCTACGAAAATTAAGCAAACTAAAGAACAGATTGAATTGTATTATGACCTAATGTGTTGTGAATTATGTAGGGTCAATTGCAAGAACGAATCAAGCATCTAAACACTTTGAGTAATATCTTAGTAAAGTTATTTTTGTGTATGTATTATTTTCCAAATGATGCCTATGTGGTAAGTTTCTGAACTTATGAATTTGTACTACAAATGAGTATTCTATCTGTTTGATTTGTAATAGAATCTGTAAAGTGACTGATGTATGAATACGAAATGGGCCCAAGGCCATTTGGTATATTTGACACAGATACGAATTGGGCCTACGGCTGTTTAGAATGTTTAATAAGATAGACTAAAGGTCATCTTATATATGAATTGGACCGAAGGTCATTTTGCATGATTGTGAAATTGACTAAAAGTCGTTTTGAATAATGAATTGATTGGACCAAAGGTCATTTTAAATATGAATACGAATGTGATCATGATCATGAATATGAATATATGCATAAATATGAATATAAGAATGTTGGATCTAAGGTCCTTTTGCCCCTTTGATATGCCTTGAGCATAATGGAATAGACCCGAGGTTGTTTTGCTTTTATATGCATCACATATGAGTTTGGACTACCTATTTGAGAATCTCATTCATACAACCTCTTTACTCTGGTATTATTCACTGGGCAATAGTTGACTCTGTATTTATATGTATGTAGGTGACCAGCGGGATGTCCAGCTCCAGCCTTAGTGGAAATGTGAAAAGAGTATCGAGATTTTGGAGTCAACCAAGGTCGCCTCACGGATGAGGCTTTTGTTTTTGATTTTCCTTTTGTTCTCTTTTGTGGTCTTGTGTGACTAAATCTATATGTATAACCTTGGTTTTTGATAAGACTGTTTTGAATGATCTGGGATACGTATGTCTATATTAACGATATGGTGTGAGTTATTAGACGAATAAGAAAAGTTTTTATTATGCCATATATACATAGCTCATTGGACAAAAATTAATTATTCTGCTTCCGTTTCTAGCCCCCTATTATTAAATATAATTTGATTTTGGTTTGAGGTCGTAGGTAACCTCATGATTACTGGTCGTTTATGATCCTAACTTATAGGGGTGAGTTCGGGTCATGACACTAAGGGCACTGTTGTAATTCAATGTATTGGGTGTTTAATCATTGTATATATATATGAGAGAGAACATCATTTGTTTATTTATTTTATCTTGCTTCCATATTTATTATTATAGAAATGGACTGTAATAAAGGCATTGGTAATGATATTCGGTTAATAAAACGTGGGGCTTTACACTTTCTCTCTTCATTCTCTCTTTATTTTCTTTTTATTTCTCAAAAACCCTCTTTTCTGTCTAGAGTTTTTACATCTAACACACAAAACCTTAGTTCTAAGCCACCTAGAGTTAGAGTTTGAGAAAAACTCAAACATTAAAGTTGTAGAGCGCGTTGAGGGCTTCGACTTCACTAAGCCCGATTTCCATTTGGAGCACTTTGAATTTTTGAGCTTCTGTTCCCTTATCTCCAAACTTGAGGTAGAGATTCTCTTACATCTACAAATTTGATTTGAGTAGTTTAAGAGGTATTTTGATTAGTTATGTGTTTGAGAAAAATGAAGAGATTTTGTATAGTTATTGTATCAAAATTTGAGATTTTGGTATATAATCTTACTCTTTCAAAAATTCGTCATTTATAAACTAATATTGAGCATGAAATCATTGAAATTGGTTCAAAATGGCAAAAACCTCAATTTCCTCAGAACCCTAGGAATTGGAAATTTATGGAAATGTTGAATTGATGCTATTTTTGAGAAATTAAGGATGATGATGAGATTTTGGGATAAATATTTGTTGTGATACAATTAGAGATATCTATTTGTGGCAATCGGTGGAGGATTGCATTGTTGTGTTGTAGAATTTATCAATGACTTAGGAAAATTAAAACATTTGGAAACTCATGCATTGAGCATCTTTACCATTGAGCATTGAACAATTTCTCGATTTGTCATGATTATTGAAATGTTATGATAATTGGAAATTATTGAACAAAGGTGGATGAATCTAGGTAGTGTATAAAATGTTTTGAATTGTTGATTAAGTTGAATTGGGGTTCTTGACGAAAAATCGAAAACTTACGTGATGTAGGTACCAAATTCCTTCTGACTAGTAACCGATAAATTGGGGGTGATTTTATTTTTTTTTTAGTTTTTAGATAGACTACTGGAAGATATATACGTTGGGATTCACCATGTTTTCGAATTGTGAAATACTCTTTTGAATTATGAAAGTTGAGAGTAATTGATAATCATTTGGAAAAGTCTCATGTTTTGGAAAATGGTTTTATCATGAAATGGCATGTTCATTAGCCTTCATGATCATATACATATTTAAGACTTATTTATTTATGCTTATCCCTATGTAGAAAACTACTTTCAGGTATGGATGGCGTGTTTCCGCCGATATGATGGCATAGAAGATTTTGGGAGCTTGAAGCTCGTTCTTTTGCTTATTTCGTAAACCCTAAGGCCTATTATGTATTTGGGTTGAAACCTTTTTTTTGTTGTTGTAATAGGGCATTTTCCTTAAAATATCTAAGCCATTAGGGCATTGGAATTGAATATTTACTAAATATTGTATTAGTTCATTACATGCTATAGATTTAGACTTTAGGGTTATGAATGTATGAATGTATGTAATCACCTTTCGTTAATCTCAACAAATATTTGAAATGAAGAATAATGAGAAGGGATTTATCTTGTTCATGATCGTTATTCTAAATTAAAGCCATTATCAGCTTCCAATGTATAATCTAACTGGATAATGGAAATCAATAACGTCTATGATTTATATTTAACAAAATGAATTTTATAAAATATGAGGCGCTACCAAGAGTTTAGGCGGTGCTTTACGAGGCCACTGGCAGATACATTGACCTGGAAATTCAACTTGTAATTAAATGATCGATTTTGTTGAATTAAATTATTTATCAAACATTGTGTTGTCCCAAGTCTTGGACTCGACTTGAACATGTGTAATTGGGCCTTTTGTCTTACTTTCAGAGTCTAGAGTTTCGTGTAACGTGTCGGTGTTTCCAAATTTGAGCTTGTTCAACTTCCTTGATGTCTTACCAAGTTGGAATTTTTCAATTTAGGGTGTAAGGATGAACTAGTAAAGGGTGGGAATGCCTTAGAATAATTTATTACACCTAGGCTAAATTACGTAGTTTGAGCTCAGGTTTTATAACTCAAGCGGTCTGCTCTGCAGAAGTTAGAGATATTAAAATCCTTCATCCACCGCTCGAGAAATATGTCCAAGCTCAACATGTGAAAAGATACTTTTTATTAGATTTGTGGACCCAAACACCCTATTTTTATATTTGCAATATAAATAGGTTCTCTCTCTCTCTCTCTCCTCCTTTTAGTCACTTTTCACAACTCTCTCTCTCTCTCTCTATTTAAACACACCATTTTTCTCTCTTTTCTCTTTTCTCTCTCTAGAAAACTCCCAATAACCTCACACTTCTTCTAATCCGAGCAAATCCATCGAGATTTTGGCCCTAGCTTGTCGAGGGCTATGTTTGGAGCAGTGGAGATCGCTTTTTGACACCGTTGATTTGGGGGGTTTTTCATCTCTCCTCTTCTGGACATGAGGTAGGGATTTTCTTAACCATGTGTATGTTATTTAACCTTATTGTGTGTTATTCTTGATATCTAGTGGTTTTGAGAAAACTAGGGTTTTAATTATGTATGTAATAATGCATAAACTGGGGGTAACTCTTAGGCTTTGTTTGAAACTCAAATTAATACTCTTATGATTATATTGTGACTTGGAATTTGAGGAAAAATTGTGTATTGAGAGGAAACTTCCAAGTTTTCATAAAAACCTAGAAATTGTAGAGTTTTGGAAATGAAAATTGGATTGAGGATATTCATGAGACTCGTGAAGAATGATGATTGTTGAATACATTTGAAATGTTGAGATTGTTGGGAAAATTGAGAATGTGTTGGATTGTATACTATTGTTGTTTATCTGTAATTATCGAATTACAGATAACTGTTTTGGCTATCGGTGAAGGATATCATTGTTGTGTTGTAAAAAATTGCATGTGAACTTGGGAAATTAAAATATTTATAAATCATGCATAACATTGAACATATCATGAGATCATGGATTTCCATTGTTTCGTATTTTGAGAATATTATTGAAAATGGTTTTGTTGAAAACAATTGTAACCCAAAAAAGAAAACAATTGTAACATTTTTTAGAATGAAAGGGTAAATACCGTGGTGAGTCCAGTTAGTAGATGTAGATATGGTGTATTAATTTGGCTTTTGATCCATAGTGAAAGTCCAAAAACACACGGAGTAGCTTCCAAATTCCTTTCGGTTAAAAGCCAATAAAGTGGATTGGTAGTCCTCCATGAGACTACTTGCAGACCAACCTAAGGATTACCAGAGTCCTATTTACTGCATTGTTTTCTATTGAAATGAAAAGCGTTTGAATTATGGTCTTGGTACTAGTTTATGGCATCAGAATCTCAAAATGGAAAACTTACGTTTTGACATAGCATTTCATTTACATTCACCACTTGACATCGTTAAACACCATACATATCATTAATATTATCTCTATTGGGTTTTATGCTCATCCTTGTGTGGAAATAACTTTTCAGGTGTTGACAGTGTGCCTTCGCCAAGGTGATAACTTAAGAGAATCTTGAAGCTTGAAGCTCGTTTTGTTTATCTTACTTTCTGTATAGCCAAGGGCTTTGATGTGTTGGGCTTATGACCCACTTTTGATGTAACCGGGAAGGCCCTAGAAATTGGTAGCCTTTAAGGCAAGAACTTGTATTAGTTTAGATTTCGTTTCCTAGATCACATGTTATAAATTCATGTTTTAGGATCAATGAATGTATTAAAAGTATGTGATTTTATTTCTAGAGTTTCATGTAACGTGTCGGTGTTTCCAAATTTGAGCTTGTTCAACTTCCTTGATGTCTTACCAAGTTGGAATTTTTCAATTTAGGGCGTAAGGACGAACTAGTAAAGGGTGGGAATGCCTTAGAATAATTTATTACACCTAGGCTAAATTACGTAGTTTGAGCGCAGGTTTTATAACTAAAGCGGTCTGCTCTGCAGAAGTTAGAGATATTAAAATCCTTCATCCACCGCTCGAGAAATCTGTCCAAGCTCAACGTGTGAAAAGATACTTTTTATTAGATTTGTGGACCCGAACACCCTCTTTTTATACTTGCAATATAAATAGGTTCTCTCTCTCTCTCTCTCTCGCTCTCTCTCCTCCTTTTAGTTACTTTTCACAACTCTCTCTCTCTCTCTCTCTCTCTATTTAAACACACCATTTTTCTCTCTTTTCTCTTTTCTCTTTTCTCTTTTCTCTCTCTAGAAAACTCCCAATAACCTCACACTTCTTCTAATCCGAGCAAATCCATCGGGATTTTGGCCCTAGCTCGTCAAGGGCTACGTTTGGAGCAGTGGAGATCGCTTTTCGACACCGTTGATTTTGGGAGTTTTTCTTCTCTCCTCTTCTGGACATGAGGTAGGGATTTTCTTAACCATGTGTATGTTATTTAACCTTATTGTGTGTTATTCTTGATATCTAGTGGTTTTGAGAAAACTAGGGTTTTAATTATGTATGTAATAATGCATAAATTGGGGGTAACTTTTAGGCTTTGTTTGAAACTCAAATTAATACTCTTATGATTATATTGTGACTTGGAATTTGAGGAAAAATTGTGTATTGAGAGGAAACTTCCAAGTTTTCATAAAAACCTAGAAATTGTAGAGTTTTGGAAATGAAAATTGGATTGAGGATATTCATGAGACTCGTGAAGAATGATGATTGTTGAATACATTTGAAATGTTGAGATTGTTGGGAAAATTGAGAATGTGTTGGATTGTATACTATTGTTGTTTATCTGTAATTATCGAACTACAAATAACTGTTTTGGCTATCGGTGAAGGATATCATTGTTGTGTTGTAAAAAATTGCATGTGAACTTGGGAAATTAAAATATTTATAAATCATGCATAACATTGAACATATCATGAGATCATGGATTTCCATTGTTTCGTATTTTGAGAATCTTATTGAAAATGGTTTTGTTGAAAACAATTCTAACCCAAAAAAGAAAACAATTGTAACATTTTTTAGAATGAAACAGTAAATACCGTGGTGAGTCCAGTTAGGAGATGTAGATATGGTGTATTAATTTGGCTTTTGATCCATAGTGAAAGTCCAAAAACACACGGAGTAGCTTCCAAATTCCTTTCGGTTAAAAGCCAATAAAGTGGATTGGTAGTCCTCCATGAGACTACTTGCAAACCAACCTAAGGATTATCAGAGTCCTATTTACTGCATTGTTTTCTATTGAAATGAAAAGCATTTGAATTATGGTCTTGGTACTAGTTTATGGCATCAGAATCTCAAAATGGAAAACTTACGTTTTGACATAGCATTTCATTTACATTCACCACTTGACATCGTTAAACACCATACATATCATTAATATTATCTCTATTGGGTTTTATGCTCATCCTTGCGTGGAAATAACTTTTCAGGCGTTGATAGTGTGCCTTTGCCAAGGTGATAACTTAAGAGAATCTTGAAGCTTGAAGCTCGTTTTGTTTATCTTACTTTTTGTATAGCCAAGGGCTTTGATGTGTTGGGCTTATGACCCACTTTTGATGTAACTGGGAAAGCCCTGGAAATTGGTAGCCTTTAAAGCAAGAACTTGTATTAGTTTAGATTTGGTTTCCCATAGATCACATGTTATATATTCATGTTTTAGGATCAATAAATGTATTAACGCATGTGATTTTATTTGGTAAATCTATATGGGACATCTATGAATGAAATACTGGTTTTGCATGATTTAATTATCGAATGATTGAGATAAATTATAAGCTTTCGCATAATTAATGAGAGATAAATGATGGTTAGAAGATATAACTATTCGTTAAGGCTTTTATATTTTTGGGGTGCTACAAACATTGTGATAAACTATTAGATTTTGAAATCATAATTACCAAGAATGGAAAATGGATTTTGAGCATTATATATATTGGCATCATGCTCATATACATGTGTAGGGACATATTAATTGTATTTAAAGATTTGCCTACTAAACTATATGTTTATCTCACGTTGTTTAAATCTTTTCAGGTACTGATAATGTACCACGATCATGACTTGGCGTGAAAATCTATGTATGAGCTAGAGGAGTTCTAATGATCTATTGGCCTAGGGACTTTGTTTTGTAGGCCGAGCGCCATTCTTTTGTAAGGGTTAATCCCTTTTATTTCAATGTAAGCCTGCGAATATTTTCTTTGTATTGAAGGGTAACCTCTCTTGATTTACATACTATATATTCATGCCACGTAGATGATGAATATAAGATACATGTAATCAACACCTCTCTTATACAACTACCCATCATATAGAATGAATGTAATGGATTTTAACTTAATTGTTCTACTTTATTTGGCATTTGGTTGTACCAAGTACTCTATAATGGGCTATCTCCAATCATCTTCTTTTATTTCCATTATAATTCCTCTTTCTAGTAGTGGAATTAATCTTTTCCTAATCAATGATAAACCCATAGCTTTCTCATGTTCAAGTACAACTTTTTATGTTGAAGCATTCAAAGCTACTTTATTAGCTTCTTTATGTGTAAATCTTGAAATGTAAGTTAAATTTACTTGTTTAAACCTTGATATAAGCTGAAATGAAGCAATATAATATGCTAATAAAGCTTTACTATAGCACTTAAAGCTATCAACTAATTGATTTATCATCAATTGTGGATCCCCATATTTGGTTTTTGCTACTTTTGGGGACCAAATTACAACTCCTATTCCTATCGTTGGATTTGTCCTCAAACTACCAAATCATAATTTTTATGGTTTAGATGTTTCAACACATAAACGATCTGCTAAGAAATCAATCAAAGTTTGGCCTTTCGTTTCATTTTGAGCAACACACTATAAACAGAACACTAATATCATATTTTATAGAGGCAATGACAGAATATCTCTTAAGAATTTTTTTCTTAAATTGTCGGTCAATTTTAATAACCTTTCGAACTATGCTTCACATGTATATGGTTTTTTTTTTGGTTAACAATTTTAGTAGTAACAATCTTCACAGTGGGATTCTTATAGTAGGTCTTAAAAGAAGAAATGTTTATTTCTTGTTCTTGTTATGATAAAACTTCATATCTAGAGACTTTCGAAGTTAACTCAACCAAGTCTCTAAATTTATTTGTATCAATCTTCTACCTAGCAATTGTGAAGCCATTTGATAACGTTTCTAGCTTCACTGCCAAATCATCCTTTTATACTTCAAGTGTTGATTAGAAAAACTATGCATGGAAGATTTCTTCCAATTGTTGCCAATTTTAGACTAATCCTGGCAACTGTGGGATCCCCTTTTCCTAATAGCTAGAGGTTTGGCCACTCCTTCAAAATCTCAAGTAAACAAGATGCAATGTGAGATATGGATGATTTGTCTAGACTTAGCATATCTAATGACAATCCACCAATCATACAGAAGTGCTACATCTAGATCAAACATGAGACATGGAGTCGTCACCTAATCTTTTGGAGAGACTAGGAAACCCTGTCTCGTATCCGAAGGCCATGATCCTTCATCACCAAAGTGTCTCGGTTCGAGAGTCTAGGTATGAGGGGGGAAGGTAATTTCTTAAGCACCTAAACTCACCCGATTAAAGATCGGCCTCTACTAATTCTTGATATGAAATTCGTTAACATAATATGAATATGTAACCCAATTATTAATGCTGACATTATTATGTGAAACAAACAAATATAGACTAAACCACCTATTTTGGAATGTTTCAATCTCTCGTGTTTTAAAAGAGTTTTTGATGCGACTATCCCATCCCAAAAAAAAAAAAAAAAAGGCGAGATAACTTGCAAACGGGATGATCTGAACTATTCCAACTTAGGCGATAAAACCTCCAATCAGTGGGCAAACACGGAGTTTATATCACATAAGCACATAGCTGCATGGTGTAGTATGCTAGACATGATAAACAAATAATCACACATAGAGGATGCGTAGAAATAAAAGAAAGTTCACCTAGTACTCCTCTACACCATGCCATGTGCATAAAGGGTTAGAAACCAATGCATGATCTTAGATACAAGTCTAAATGATGAGATGCAAAGGAAATAACAAGAATACTTTCCAACTACTCTAGCCACGTACAACAAAAGATAAATAATTAGAAAATATGTATTATGCTAGATGCGAGTTTCTACAAAATGCAATATTCACACACAAAATAAATACTACGAGCCCGATTGCTATAAGATAAGATGTGATGCAATGAATTTATACACGCCACATACTTATACGATCTAATAAAAAATGATGATCTGAGCTCAGATGCATGATCTGAAGCTAAACATGTGATGATAGTATGAAAAAATGAAAGCAAAATAAAAATAAGCTAGAATAAATAGGAAAAGAAGGTAAAGGTAAGGAGAAGAGAAATCCATCCTAGCACACACAACATATATATGACATAATATTTCTATAATAATTAGAACTTTGGCGAGGACAGAGAGGTCCTAACCCTTTCACTCATACAAACGGATGTAAGCTATCCAAACCCATGGAAAAGTTGTTCGGGAGGGTAGGTCCAACCTATCCTCGCGGAGGAAACCGTGCCTGGGCTTTGTATATAGAAATAATCAACAATTAACAAAGGAATAAGAAGGCTCCAACAAGGATAGAGAAATTCTTATCCTCTAGCACATGAAAAGGGGTATAAGCTACCGAAATTATTAAAATAGTGACGAGAGGGGAGATTCGATCTATTCTCGTGGAGAAAAACCGACCTGGGCATCTATATTAACAAAAATCAAGAAAATGATGAAATAAGAAGGCTCCAATGAGGATAGACAGATTATCTTCATCTAACACATAAAAGGGGGTATAAGCTACCCAAATTCATGAAATAGTGACTAGAGGAAAGATTCAGTCTACTCTCATGGAGGAAACCTTGTATAGGTTTCTATATTAACAACAATCAATCAAAATAACAAATGAGGGAAACTCTAATGATATAAGAGAGGTTCTCCTCCTCCTACTCGTGAAAATGAGTATAAGCTACTCAAATTCATGTAAAAGAGGTTCGAGAGGAGAGATCTAATCTCTTCTCATAGAGGAAACCGTACCTGGGTTTCTAACCCATAACAAATCAAGAAAAAGCAAGTTGGACTTGGCCAAAGTTGCTATACAGGCCTTCACTAGCTACAGAAAAGGGTAGAAAAAAAGAGAATCCAACTAAACTATCAGCAATAACCCAACAATGATCTCAAGAAAATTCCAACAAGAAAGAAAAAAAAGATGGAAGACGCAAGAAACTCAAGAATAGAAGTAGGGGATTACCTCTAGGCTTGTAGAGATAGGGTCCAAGCTAGTCACAAGCTTTGATCTAAACTCCCTCAAGCTGGCGAAGATCTCTAGCTCCAAAACTCCAAGCAAATGTATGAAGATAGTAATCCAAGTGTATAGGTATATTAAACTCTATGCTCAAAACTCTATAATCCTCACTCAGATTGATTAAACTACTCAAATAGTTAACTAGTTTAAATTAGGTTCCCTCAATTAATTCATCAAATTGACTAAAAATAGTTGAATTTTCCAACCTTTAATCCTGTAAGAGGAGGGCTTTAAATAGGCTTGAGGTGCTTAGAATACACCATTTGATCCTGAAAGATTCAGATGGTATATTCCAAGATGCTAGGAGACACCTCATAAGAAATCTATTTGGTTAACGTTGGCTGGCTTTTACCTGACAAGAGTTGTATGGCAGACCAAAAGTGGTCTGTCGTGTTGTAACAACCCTCCCTACAGCTTAGTCATACTTGCATACACTTATGTATGATCTTGTTTTGCTGTATGCGTTTGCTAATCCTGTCTTGTTTTGCTTGAGTGTTGCTTGCATGCTGTGTTCTTGCCTGGTATGTTGCCGAGGTCATCTTAAGCCTAGACACCTTGGAACCTTTCCACACTTAGAACTATCTTGGAACCACTTCAGTTGACCTCCACCTTTGCCCTGGCATATTAGCCGAGATGTCACCATCTAGGCTGAGGTGCCCATCGCCTAGGCCGAGATGTGCATCATCTAGGCTGAGATGTTATTATCTAGACGTTCTAGATCCTTGATCCTTGCACTCAGTAATTTTGTTCCTGGAATGGTGTGACCTAGACCGAGTTGTGGCACATCTAGGCCAAGGTGTGGCACAGCTTAGTCAAGTGTTGTCCTTCCAAGCCGATGTCGTTGTCACCCTACTTGCCAAAGCTTTGCCCTTAGCCGAGATCATCACTTGCCGGAGTGCTCTTGCCGTCTAGCTTGTTGAATACACTTTGTCATGGTCTTGTCTTTTCAGTCAATCACCTTTTTGAGTAGAGCCAATCAGCCGATGCCACATGTCCCAGCAGAGGGTTAAGTCAGTGACTGTCGAGAGAAACATATCATTTTGTATCAAATCTTGTCTTTTAGAGAGAGAGACTCTAGGGAGAAGAAGGTGAAGCCTTTGAGTAAGAGAGTGAACTTCCAAGCTTGATCGTTGGAGCTTGAGCCGTTAGATTCGAGTTTTGAGGTTAGAATCTTAACCTACTCTTGTTGTTCTTATTGATCATCTAGCTACATTGCACGATCAAACCCGTTCTGCACGTCATACATTGATTTAAAGTTGGTTTTAGAAAGAGAAAATATTTTTCATGTGTTCTTGAAGAAAAGCCTTGTTTGATCCGAAAGTTTGCATTAAGGCTCATGTTTTTGTGTTTGTTTTCATAAGATCCTTGAATATGGGTACCCAGGTCCATGTTTTCGAATTCATAGCATGAAATCTCAGATTTTGTAATAGCAAATTATAATCTTTGCATTCATCTTCCTCATGTTCATGTTCTTCAAGAAAGAGGGAACCTAGATTTTCCCGACTTCATTTCTGAGTGTGGCCATCGAGGCCACACCTCGGCAAAGAGGTGTGGGACCTCGGCCTAGACCTGGTAGTTGCCCAGCATGTTTTTCCAGAGATAAGAAACTGTGTTTGATTTGATTTGACTTAGTCTTTGAAGAAAGCCGAGGTCATTTGCATGCATGTAAGACTTGTTTTGAGAAGTGCATTCAATAGACTTTGCCATGTGTTTGTAGGATTGGGACTTGCCTTGACCCCGACGTTTGAAGAACTATGTGAGTGGTATTTTTATAAAGCTATGTTATCAATGTTTTGATGAACTTGCTTTGCTTTGTTTTGAAAAGTATTTGTTAAGCATGAATGATTATCCCTATTTTGTATACCAAGTATTATCTTGTTTTGATGATATCTTGCTTTGAAAGTCCTTAGTGCCAGGGGACTATAATGCAACGCACATCTGTTTTGGAAGTCCTTAGTGCCAGGGGACTATAATGCGACTGCACATCTTGTTTTGAAAGTCCCTTGTGTTGGAGGACTCTAAACTTTCGTAGTACTCTCGTGTTAGGGGGCTACGGGCCTTTGTAACATAGGTCCTTTGTGCTAGAGGACTCTAAACTTTTGCAGCACCATTGTTTGAGATATCTCCTTTGCTTTGTCTTGTTTTGCCACTGACGGTTTATCGCGTGGGTTTGCTTGTCCGGAATGTCACCATTTGTGATATGTTAATGCTAGTAAGCATCCCTTGAAGCTTTAAAGATTTTCTAGTTGGACGAGGTCCATCCCTTGTTATATAAAATTTTGATATGTGTCGTTTTGAAAGGATTTCGGCCATTATTCATGCAGACCCCTTTATTATTTATATCATTCACTGAGTATCCAAGCTCACCCTCTCCATATATATGTGTAGGTGATGAGCAAGAAGGCGATGACGCCTAGAAGTGATTCGTGAGCTTGTTTGGGATTTTTGCCTATGTCGGCTTAACTTGTATTTACGTCAGCTTGACTTGTATTCATGTCGGCAGTCTTGAAAATTATGCTTCTCGACTTGTAATACTTATATTTCGCATACGTCGGCTTGAGAAGCCTTTTGGTCAAGATGTAATTTGTACTTTACCTCATTTGTAACTAAGTTGTAACCCATGTAAAGATGTTTGCCATTTCATTTGACTTACGCACAGCTCTTATGGACTAATCTGATTTGTATGTATTGCTTCCGTACTTGTGAGCCCCATATATTTATACTCTATTGTGTGTGGATTTTTGAAAGTTGGCCATCGGTAATCTCGGATTACTGGCCATCACGGCACCATAACTACTAGGGGCGGTTTGGGATCGTGACACGTGTTTTCTCAAAAATCTGTTTGGCAGAGCAAGAATGGTTCGGGCGTGCTTACCAAGACCGAAGTGGTCCGAATGTGCTCGCTCTGACCAAAGTTGTTTGTCATGTTTCTCTAACATTGTCTGGCTGACCAAGCATTGTATGACCTTACTTTTCTCAAAAGGTTTCCCTATCTTCTTATTAGTTCCGGCTTTTTAAGCTCACTTTTTTGAAAAATAAGTCAACACCTTTTGGAAATATAATGCTAAGAAATAAATGACAATGTACTATTTGCCTTAAAAACATTTCAAAAAATATAGGTTTGAAGGTCTAGAAAACTCATTGGCCAAAACAGGTAAAGGAAGGTTTGTCTCTTTTCATCCATCACTTGTGCTTAAAATGATTTCGCTTTCATCATCAGGAGCTTCGAGTCAGAGCCCCAAAGTCTTAGTGCCTTTCAAAAATAGGGTGTCTATAATAACAAACAAGCATACCACGTAAAAGCTGCTCTAGTCAAAAAAATAAGGAACATTCTAAGTTTTAAGCAATCCTTACTTGCAAATTTCCCTCATTGTCCAATGAACCTTCAACGTGTTCAATGGTTGACTGGTTTCCACTTACTGAGAATAAAGTAATAAATCTGAATCCCTTTAAGAATTCATACAACCTATTTACCTACTCAACATATTGTCTTATATATACTAGAGATTGTACCCCTACGAGCCATAGTTCCATAAACGTCTTGTCTGAGACCAATAATTTGATCTATTGGTAAGGTAGGTGTTGCAACAACCATTGATGGTTGTTCGAGCACTGGAGGTGGGATATTTTCCATCATTCTTGGTTTCTCGTTAACAGGCCTAATTGGTTTCTCCCACCCTTGAGTCCTTGTTTGAATGCTTGATTATTTGCTAACCTTGGAGATAGTCTTACTATAGTATTATTTCCTCCCAAATTTGGCTCATGTGTAGGGTAATTAGTCATTTTGCTTATACCATTCCAATGGAGGCATTACCTTATAATAAAATTTTCGTCGGTTTTCAAGACCACAAATTCTTCTTTGAGAGATACTAGAATGTTGGCTTTTTCCGTTGGCCATCTCCAACCATATGTTGGCAATGATCCTCTCTATTATCTCCATTCAGTCTTTGTTGACATGGTAGCAAGTTATTCTCTATCTTCTGGAGAAATGGTGACTAAGGCGGTGTTACCTCTCCAACAAATTAGTTGCCAAATTATCAACATAACTTATTAGTTGTTGGCCAAGTTGTTTTATAATCGGCCCTATCTAGAATAAAACTTAGTTTGAAACCACATTTAGGTTAGAAATTTTATGATTTTACTAGCCAATATTATCACCAGCCTATCTATTACTATTTTAAGGAAACTTTCTTGTTCAAGGCATTTATAGCGACCTTTGGTTCTCTCCCTACATCTTGCACATTGTTAAAAATATAACTTCTTATTATCTCTTTGTCCTTGTCATGGTGCACTAGAAAGTGTGTCCTATCCGGTGTGCTAAAAAAATGTTGGCTTTGAAATGTCTTTGAATGGCATAATTGTAATTTAGGCAAGGTAGAAAAGGTTGAACAACACCTTTTTAGATTTAAACCTAAGCCAATTAAAAAATAGGTGAATGTCTTAACAGTTCTTTTGTCTCAATGTGCCAACATGGAGGACAAGTAATACATAATTCAAAGTAAAAGGAAAGTAAAAGGAAATAAAGTGAAAAGTAATTGAATTAGTGAGCAATATAATTACTAAAAGAGAAGTTAGAATTGATTGAATGAACAATACAATTTCAAGATCACACTATCTTGCTGCTCCTACTCATATCTTTAAAGTTACTCATACGGTTATAAGAATCGAATCCACTCCTAACTAGTGAGAACTACTGCTAAGAAAATATAATAATAAGTCTAGATTTTTAATCTAGAGGTTCATTTCTCCTTCAATTAGCCTTCTATTTATAGGCACAATGCTTCAACTACTCACTACAACGTATTCAGGTTTTTGAGACAAAAAAACTAAGGACAAAATCATTTTTCAGGGATGAAATGTTGTATTTTTAATAATGAAATTGGACATTTAGTGAATAAGTCTAGATTTTTAATCTAGAGGTTCATTTCTCCTTCAATTGGCCTTCTATTTATAGGCACAATGCTTCAACTACAACGTATTCAGGTTTTTGAGACAAAAAAACTAAGGACAAAATCATTTTTCAGGGATGAAATGTTGTATTTTTAATAATGAAATTGGACATTTAGTGATGAACAACTATCCTTTTGGTACAAGTTTTCTCTCTCTCTCTCTCTCTCTCTCTCTCTCTCCAAAAGTAAACATATTGGCACCAAATTAAGTTACCCCTACAAGTGCATTTTTAACAACAATTTCAAAATTCTGTTGCTAAAAGCTATTTTTTTTGACTTTTGGGATGACCTTTAAGTGACAACTTTCATGATGACAGGAATTGGTCCCCAAATATTTTTTGCAACAAAATTTTCACTTTTGGGGACAAAAAATTTTGATTCCTAAAACTTTTATAAGGTTGTAGTGGCTTGTGATCGCTTACAATGACCCATGATATTTCTTTCCTTCTCAAGCGTTGACTTGTTTTGTCGTTTCTTTCCCTCATTTGTTGTTCCAGTAATGGTCCTAGTGTCTCTTGCATTTCAAGAACCTGCACATTCTTTTTTCTTAGCTCCTATAACTGCCCATGACCCATGGATGTTCATCTTCTTAGGATTTTTGTGGACTTGTTATGTGTTAGATACTCTCTTCAAATTCTCTCCAGATTTGCCATTTTAACTATGAAAAACTATTTTGCACCCATTGCTACACAATAATTGGCTAATCAATTCAACGATTGTAAACAAATTGAATATATTCCAATGCGCATAAATCTTTATAACTACCGGCCACACTTGTTTATACTACCATTGAATGGGTCCCAATCGCTACTTATTTTCCAGTTAGTTGGTTTGGATATCGACTAGGGTGTCGGGTTTGGTGTTTATTGTCTAGAGTGGTGAAAGTGAGTAGACCAGTGGTATAGATCAAAAGAATGGGTAGAAGAGTGGCAAAAGCGGGCGGAGAAGGGGCAAGGCTAGCCACAATGGGTGAGAGAGGACTAGGATGCGGGGAGGTGGTTGGGGATAGTGAGGAAGAATGGAGGAAGTGATGGCAGTGATAGAAGAAGTGGCTAGGGTTATTTCCAGAAGAAAACTAAAAGAGACAAGGGTAATTTCATAATTCTACCAAAAGATTCCATATTTTTGTAATTATTTTTGGTTCTTCCACTTGTGATGTAATATTTGAAACGTCCCATCGACTGGTAATAAATTACCTCATTTCCCATTGGATGTTGTATGCCCAAAATTCTATAATAGACACCGCTTTTTTGGGTATATATGTAAATATCACTTTCTCTTATACCTAAGTTACATTCATTCATAACTGAAAACACCACAATGAATCACAACCAATGACCACTTTAGTCATAATAAAAAAACAACTTCATTAGGTCATAATCATGATCATAAACCATAATGACTTATAACTAAAAAATATTTTCAACAATTATAGTGAGCCATAACTGTACATTACTTAACTCATACTAAGATCACAAAAGAATTATAACCAGATATATTGTACATTCCACTCCAAAAAAAAGAAAAAAAAGAGTATGTGTATTGTAGAATGTCTCATAGAAAATAGATAGATAGATGAGGTAATCTTTAAATGCCAAACACTGATAAAAAAGATAGACCATTTCGAATTTAATTCGCTGATATTGAACCAATAAATGATGCAAAACAACCTATATGATAAAAGAAAAAGAAAAAGACGTTATGATGCAAACTCACAAAGCGACCAACGACTTCATTTGACTAAAGAAAGTTGGTATGTGTCCACCCAATAAGTTATCATCAAGGACACTGTTCATCATAGATAGCCAATGTTAGTGTATAAAACCTTACATGCATCATAAATGTTAAATTACCCAAACATGTTAATTTTTATTACCCATAGCATTGTTAGGGTTTTACACATTATGACAATGATGATCTTAGTTAGGTATGGAAAAATATTTAAAAATTAAATTGAAATTAAATACGCTTCAGCATGATTACACAACTTACATAGTTGAAAGCATGGACAAATTTTGTAACCAAGGTGGAATCTTACTAATCCTGTTATCATCCAAATACCTGTGGCAACAAAATTAAATGAAAATAATTAAATAAAATTTCATTGATGATTCCATATAGTAGAGTTGCCACTTCTGAAAGAGAAAAAAATAAAAAAGAAACGAAATAAATAACGAAGAGAAAGAATTGTTGCCAATCAAAAGATACATTAAACGCCATATGTGTCATGCATTTCACTGTCTTCTCGTTCAATGGAGCTAAGACCGTTCAGGGGTACAAAAATGTGCATGATGAGTTCATCACGGTGTAAAGGTAAAATTAAGCTAAATCACGTCATACAAAATGATGGTACTTTGCTTAGCTTGTAAATTGACTTATTTGTTTTTGCTTTTAGCAAATTTTTTTTGGAACTTTGAGTCAATTTGTCTATACTTTATAAGTTGGTCCAAACAAGAAGATCTTACAAATTAAAAATAATAAATTATTTTTGAAAAATAATGCTGAAAGCAAAAATTAGACTAACTTTTAAAGGTTTTTTTTTTTTTTGGGTCTTATTTTTGTTAGCTTTTTCCATCGACTTTTCCCAAAATGTTTCCAACCTTTTAAGGATATGTTTTCTTCTTTTTTTTTTTAATAATAGCAACTGGTTTTATGAAAATAAATACAAAAAGAATTTTTTTTAATCTTTAGAAATTATTTTCTTCCCAAAATAAGGGAGAATCATACATAAATGATTAATTTTTTTATTTTTCATTTTATTCACTAAATTAGTTCGTAGATTCTCTGGGAAAAAGATGAAAAAGAAGAAGGAAAACATAATTTAAAAATCAAACCAATCAAGCTGAGAGGTTTTTCATTAAAAAAATAATTATTTTTTCATGAAGGTTAAGGAATTGGTGAAATTACCTAACAAAGAGTATATGAAGAAATATAGATTTGAGACTACATGCGCTCTTCCATCATCTGTTTTTGTCAACACAAGTTTATTTGAAATTCGATGGTAATAATTTATGAAAGCAGTTAATCTTCATAAAAAAATACATAATAATAAGAACCATGTTAGAATGTTAAATTTTCCTAATGACACTACATTGTCTGCATTTCATGTGCTCTATGCAAAATTAACGAAGAAAACTATAAAAATGAATTGTGGAATTCTAACACTTCCAAAATTTTGAAATTAATTAATGCATTAATTTGACATAGTACATAAGCTCCGTTTGGTAGAGTTGTGGGAAAGTGATTATAGATTATAGCTTAACAGATTATAACTTACAGCTGTGAACATAAGCTGGTAATTTGTTTGGTGCAGCTATGGGATTATAGATTTAAGCAGCAGAGTAGTATTTGGTAAATAAGCTATAAAATAGCTTTTTTCTGTATAATTGTCATTTTTGCCCTTATAAGATATAAAATTTGTGATTTCATTTTTAATACATTTTTTTCTTTTTCTTTTTCTTTTTCATTTTATTTTCGTTTCTTTTCTTTTATTTTATTTTATTTTTCTTCTATTCTTTCTTTGTTATTTTTTTTTAATTTATTAATTCATTAAAATTAATATTCATATTCTAATTTATATTAATGTTGTGATTTCATTACATATTATCTTTCACATATTCATTATCAAAATTATTAATTTTTTTCTTTTCTTCTTTCTCTGTATTTCTTTTCTTTATTAGTATTATTAATTGTGATTTTAGTATAAAAATTATCATTGCTCATCAATTATTAAAATTAGTATCAATTATTAATTATTATTATTATTAATTTGTTCATCAATTATTAAAATTAGTATCAATTTGTCCATCAATTATTATTATTATTTTTGTCATATTATTATTATTCTTTATCAATTAGTATAAAATTAATGACTTAATTAGCATCATTGTTTTCATTTTTTATTATTTTGTTTTGTTTTCATTAATAATACCAAAGTATCAATTATTTCAATTAATGTTGTGAGAACAATTTTCATTAACAGTACCAATTGTTTTCATTAATATAATTGATTATTTTTGTTTTTAATTTTTGTTTTTAATTGGTAAAGAAATTACCAAATAAATTTATTTTTGTTTTTAATTATTATTTTTATTATTTTGTTTTTAATTATTATTTATTGATATTAATCGAAATAAATTTATTTTGATTGATTATTTTTGTTTTTAATTGGTAAAGAAATTACCAAATAAATTTATTTTTGTTTTCAATTTCTATTTTTTTTTCTTCTCTTCCTTCCTCATGAACCATCTGTACGCCGATGGTCTGAACCCTAGCCACCACCGCGATCTGGAGCGGCAGAGAGGGAGTGCTGTCGGCCTGAACAACCACCGCCTGAGCAGAGAGAGAGAGAGAGAGACGACGGCCTAAACAACCACTGCGATGTAGGGTTTTGAGATCGCGATGACGGCGGTGGATCCAGGCTGTCGATTGATCGAGGCTGTCGATTTGCCTTCAGATCACGATCACGATGCCTCTCTAGGGCGATGATTGTCACACTCTCATAGATCTGAATCCGAACACACACACAGAGAGAGAGAGAGAGGGCGTTGGGGTTTCAGAGAGCTAGGGCTGGTCGGAAATCGCCTCCCTTTCACAGGAAATCGCCTCTCAGAGGCGTGAGAGAGACAGAAACGAGTTGTATTTGGTTTATATAGTGGCACACTAGTAATAACTTGAAATGTTGAGGGGCATTTAAGTCATTATACACCTTGAGGCTCAGCTGCGCGCATAATCAGTTTGGAAAAGCACCTTTTAGCCAACTTAACGGATTATGTGTGAAATGGCTTAATTTAAGCCATAATTCATCCCTCAAAATTTTTACCAAACACTCTAATATGACTTATTTTAAGCTATAAGTTGATTTAAGCTGTAAATAAGTTCTTCCAAACGCCCACATAGTCATATCAAGGGAGAGTAAGAAAAATTTATTGAGTGTCGAGAAGGTGTCACATGTCATTGCTCTAATGACTTGTATGAATTACCCTAAACAACAATTTCATCATTTCATGGAACGAAGAAGAAAGTGAAAAAGCATTTTTTGGCCTCAAAACCCTGCATTTTAGCTCTGAATTGAACTTTCCTCTTAAAAAGAATGTCTACATCTATTTCACGATCAAACTTCAAATTATAAAGCAAGGATTAAGTAAGCCAGTTGAGCGAAATAGTAGAAAATACCCTTACAAATCAGTAAGAGAAGTAAGGTTTCCAATTTCGCGTGGTATTTCTCCTTTCAAACCAGCACTGGATAAATCACTGCAACACAAAATATAATTACATGTACAACAATACTAATTATAAAGCTAAAGAAGAAAAAAAAAAGAACATATTAGTAAGAGAATGCCCTTACAATTTAGTAATATGTAATCAATGCATTGGATTTAACTAAAACCTTGTCTAGCTTTTAGTGAAAAGGAAACAATGATCACCATTTTTTTACATCAAACCTCTACCAAAATACACAAAAATTCATAGCTCTCCCAAAACCCTAAAAAGGAGGAGACCTTCCTGAAATATTTGAGCATCCAAAATGTGCCTTGAGTGCTCCAAGGCCTGGGGAAAACACCCAGGGGCCTTGTTTTCAAGTTTCTCTTATATTCTTCAGTTTGACTACCAAACTATCGTTAGTTGATAATTTTCTTATTATTTTCATATACTTGAGTCAAGATTTTTGCTTTTCATAATGGTTAAGTCATATTCATGCATATTCCATGATTTAGAGTAGTTTTAATCATTATTTTCTTACTTTTGCTACTTGTTTTGCATTGTACCATTAATTTTGATCACATGACATGATTATCATGCATCTAGGCCCAATATACCCATTGACTAGATATTCTCATTGTTGCATTTTGTGGTATTTGATTGTTTTAAATCTGAAAAGCCATGGTTTTATGCTCATATACCATGTTTAGCACCTACCGGGCTTTAGGAGTTCATTTCATGTGTTGTTGCATTAGTTTCATGCTTTAGGTCATATATATATATATATATATAATATGCTAACTTGGTTTTTGTGACTTTGGTGCCGAGGAGTACCTGATAAGTGCTCTTCCCTCATTTTGCATCTTTTTGTATGTATTTGTATTATTTCTTATTAGTAGCATGTTTTGAATATTTTATGTAAGGGGATAGGCTTCTTTCTAGTCCAAATCAGACTGGAGGATGTTATTGGGCCTCTATGAGCTCACCATAGAGCCCACATCGATGATTAGAACTATTCAATATGTAAAGTTCATCGATTATTTTATCCTTGCAAAAAATTATGTTAATCGGATATCGATAGTTACTTGATCAAATCACATTTGTGTGAACGGTAAGTACGAATTTTAAAATAAACTAGTGACACAAATATAATCTAATCACATGTTTATCGATATTTGATTAATGTGATTTTTTGAAAGTATGAAATACTTGACAAACCCTATATATTGACAGGTCGGATTATCGATGTGAGCTCTGTAGTGGGCCCACGGAGGCCCAACAATACCCTCTAGTTGGGAAACCCAATTGGAGAGAACCCTCTACCTTATGTAACATAATTGCTCTACACTATGAAACTCTATGTATTTGAAAGATTTTATTGCTAAGATTAGGTTGATTCCATTTTATTCAAATAAAATGTGTTTTGGAAATATTCGAGTTGTTGGTAAAATTTCCTTCTTCTTGGAAAGGTATCATTTTTTGTAATTTTCCAAGTTTTAGGGAACTTTCTTAAAAACAATTTTGGAAACAAAAAAGAGTCAAGATGGAAGCAATCAAATAAAAGTGATATAATTCTTTCTTTTGTGAGTTACATATGTAAGAGCAATCGACCTTCGGAGGAGGTGCAATTGGCTTACAACTTTCTTACTCCCTTGTTTTTCCATCTTATGTATAAAACCCATAAGATTATTGAAGATTCGGTCAAATAATAGTTTATTGAAGCCCACTTAGATCTATCATTTGGCGTGCATAGACCTTTTTATCATTTTTCCACATAGGCTAAGTTACCTAACAATCAATAATCAAACTCAAAACCGCTACTTGGTTTTAAGGTCCAAGAACGGTAAAATGACTCCATATATAAAGGTACTATCACCAGAGAACTCGATTCTGGGACTTAGGTATGAGATGGGAAGATTTTATGCATCCAGCTTGCCCGACTCAAGGTCGGCCTCTACTTATCATCTTGATAATTTTAAATTCAAAATTGGTAAGACTTATGCATGATGTGTGACCGGGTCTTTACTCTTCCTCCTTTTCTCTCCTCTCCACTTCGTTCTCTTTTGTTTCCGTTGGAATTGAAACATTCAGAAGTCATTCCAAATTGACGCTCTCATTCTTGTTTTTTTTGTCGGTGTTGAATTCCACCGATTTCGGGAGGTACAAGGTTAGGTCCGAAGTGCCCGGGAGCGAGACGGGATTTTTCTAGGCTGCTGGGCCAGGGCCACACGTGTGGGGGCCTAGGGCCACACGTGTGGGGGCCTAGGGCCACACGTGCGGGATGCCAAGCCGCACGTGCGGGAAGAAGGGAGCCCGAGGTTGTTGCATTCTGTTTAAATTGTAGGTGTGAAGGGGGAAGTGTGAGACTAGCCGCACATGCGGGGATCAGTGCCGCATGTGCAAGAGAGGGTAGCCGCACGTGCGGGGGCATGTGCCGTACGTGCGGAGCCGGACCAGTCCGAAAACCCTATTTTTTTTTACACTTTGGGCTGTTTATATCTCATTCTAAAATCCCTCCCTCTCTCTAAAACCATTTTCTCTCCTCCTTCTCTCTAGAAACCCTAGCCAAAGCATTAAAAACTCTTGAATCTTGCTATCCATTGGGCTTAGATCATCATCATCCTTCTCCAATCTTCAAGATAAAGATAGAATTTTACTTGGGTCGTAGAAGTTGAAGGATCTTCCATCAAAGCTTGGGTTTCATCATCTTCTTCATCAAGCTTGAGGTAGGGAATTCTTGAGTTATATATACAAGTTTTGTTTCCTAAATGTTGATTTTAAAACTTTCATGAGGTTGTGGTGTTAATATTGATCTTGCACTATATGAAGAGAGACAAAGGGGAGTTTTGAAAGAGGGGTTTTAAGTCTCAACTTATTTTTATCCATAAGGATGTTCTTTGTGCCAAATTAAGAAAAAATATGGCTTTGATTGAGTTTTACCATGAAATGGGAGGGTTGTAGGGTTTTTGATGAAAACCCTAGAAATTGGAGATTTTTTAAAACATGAGTAAAACTATGACATTCTTCTTCTTTCTTGTGTTTAAATATGTAAAAGAGTATGGATTTTCACAATGTGATATAATGGGAGGATGATTCTCTTGATATAAAAGGGTGGAGGACTTATTTCTAAACTATTCTTGAATGTAAGGAAATATTTAAGTGAAAGATGATAGTTGTGTGTTATGAATTGTGGAATTTAATGTTTGAAGAACATTACATGTAGCCTTGATGAGATTACCTTATCAAGTATGGTGAAAGGTGAAATGTGGTTAAGTGTAGATAGCAAATGGTTATCTTGGAAAGAGCATTGAAAAGAGGTAATGGGAAATATGATTGTTGGCATTATTGTAGAGACTTTGAGAAAGGAGGCATGTTATGAGATATGAGGAATCATCACATTCCATATTCATTTATGTTATTATAATTTTGCATTGTAAATTTCGATTAAAGATAATTGTTTTATGAAAGAACATAATAATGCAATGAGAACTATGGTAATGTAAAAGGGGTAAATATGTGGTAAGTCCAGATAGGGGGTGTAGTTGAATTTGATAAGTTAGCCTGAGTGTCCATGGTGAAAGACCAGAAAACGCGCGGGTAGGTGTCGAGCCTTCCGGTTAATACCGGTAAAAATGACATTTTGGTAGTACTCGTAGAGTCTACTTGCAGACACCAGCCTAGGGATTACTAGTGTCGTATTTACCGCCCCTATTGAATTAATATTAGAAGTTTGAAATTGATGAGATTACAAGATAATATTGAGAGCATGGTGATCTGAAATAGTGCATTGAAACGAATATTTTCCTCATTTATTAACTTGGCATGGCATTGCATATATGTTTATTTTTATGTTGAGAAAAGAGCATAACTGTATATACTTTGTGAGAATTTCTCTACTAGACTTTATGCTCAACCTTATGGGATTTGGTGCAAGTAAAAATGTGGTGATCCCGCCGAGTTGATGGCGTGGACGTGATTGTGAAGAGTGCTTGCTCTTATATTTTTATGTAAATTTTTGTAAAGCCAAGGGCTAATGTGTAGGGGTCCGAGAGACCATTTTGTGTAGCCAGGCTATTGCTTAGGACTTGTAAGCCCTTGAGGGCCTTATTCGTTTTGATTTGATGATTTTACATGCTATAGATTTATGTACTAGTTTATCAATGAATGTATAACCGCATGTGAGATTATTTTGTAAAACATTTGATCTAATGTAATGCGATTTGGTTAATATCTTATTTGGAAGTGGGTAGTTCATGTCGAATTATTTTGGGGCGTTACAACTTGGTATCAGAGCTACCGGGTTGGAATACTTGGGGCTCGCGGGAAGTGGTTGTTATACCGCAATGGGTTCATGTCATATGATTAGGAAATGTCTTGTTTATTTGTGACTATGTGATATCATGCTTATATGACTATGTGGGTATGGGATTAGACTTTTAGGATGTTATTTGCGCCTATTAGTTTCCTTGAAATCTTATTAGAAGGGTACTTGATCAATACTCATTCTACTAAGAATTCTTGGTTTCTCATGGGGTGAATCTCATCACTAAAGGATAATTCATATGTGTTTATGTGACTACTTGCTTATGTGGAGTGAATTAAATTGTTGTGTGATAGAGTATGTGTAAATCGTTATAGTTTAACGTGTGAGGCAAGTTACGAGCACATTTGGAATTATGTGCTAAATTATCTATCTTGTTCCTTAATTAGGATGTCAGGAAGAGTTCGAACTCGAGGAGGTAGGGGTGGAAGGCGAGGTCGAGGTCGTCGAGGTGTATATGAGGTACTGGTCCAAGAGGTCCCGGTATAAGAAGAAGGTTTACGCCAAGCTGACATGGCCGAACAAGTAGGGCAAGCGGAGATGCCGAGGCAAACTGGCCAAACCACAATGGGGGCTCTAGCCTGGGAGATGGCTGGGGCATTGAGGGAGTCCATGAACATTTTGAGAGCGGAAACCCATGCAAGGGAGAATGTTGCGGAGACTAGAGCTAGCTTCCTTACGAGGGAGTTTTTAAGGGCCAAGCCGGATGAATTCCATGGCAGCCCCGAGCCAAAGAAAGCAGACGAATCGTTTGAACAAACTGTAAAGACTTTTGAGATGCTTCATATAGAGGATAGTGAGTTGAAGGTGACCGTTGCTAGCTACTATCTCAAGGGTGACGTCGGCCAATGGTGAAAGTATGCCAAAGGCCGAATTGAACCAACATAGGAGGCGTTTGTGGTGGCCTTCCAGGACAAGTACCTACCTCCCACGGCTAGGGAGAGATTAAGGCAGGAATTCAAGGATCTTAAGCAACTTACCATGTCCGTGGCCGAGTTCGAGGCGGTCTTCTTTACTTTATCTCGGTTTGCACTGGAATTAGTAGCAACAGAGGAACGCCGTTGCATTGAGTTCGAGCAAAGATTGAGGACGAAAATCCTATTCAAGGTTGCCAAGGGCATGATCCGGAATTATGACCGTCTAGTGGAGGCAGCTGCACATGTGGAGATTACGATGGAGGCTGAAGATGAGAGACTTCGAAATTCGAGGTCTAGGGGCCATGGATCGCAGGGAGATTATAGGCCCAATAAGAAGAGTAAGAGCACCTTTTTATCCCAATCCCAGCCTAGCAGCAACAGTCTAGATCCACTTTTCCCTTGCCTAGTGCAGGCTCGGGAAGAGGTGCACCGAGTGGGTTTTCTTGCTTCAAGTGTGGCCAACCGGGTCACAAGGCCTTTGCGTGTCCACAGAAGGGAGGAGGGCAGTAGATATTGCCGCCACCACCACCTAATCGATCTCAGAGCCAGTCTCAGTCTCAGAGTAGAGGACAGGGGCCTACTTGCTTTCAGTGCGGTCAGTCAGGGCATATGAGGAGGCTTGCCCTCAGTTGGGAGGCGCGTCTGGTGCTTCAGGGTCTAGGCAGACACAGAGCCACCAGCAAGCTCACTCAGCTCAGGCTTCGAGAGTTTATCAGGGAGCCGTTTCGGCTCAGTCAGTACAGCAGGCCTATGCTCCGAGGGATGAACAGGTTGACCAGAGGCCACAGGGGCGTGTTTATGCAGTTACAGCACCAGAGTAGTTGCCGGGGCCCTCGGTTGTGAGAGGTATTTTTATTGTGTGTAATTCTCTGGCCAGTGTGTTGATAGATACGGGTGCATCTCAGTCATTCATATCTGCTGCATTCGCATCTACATTGGGGTTAGAGGCGGTACAGTTAGCGTCTCCACTCAGGGTAGAGTCTCCAGTTGGGGGTACAGTTGACTTAGATCGAGAATGTCGTGGTTGTGAGATAGAGGTTGTCGGGTGTAGACTCCCGTTTGCCTTTGTGTTGTTAGACATGTCAAGTTTTGATGTTATTCTGGGCATGGATTGGCTGTCTTCATATCGGGCAATGATTGATTGTTTTCGGCGAAGGGTCACAATGTGCACCCCGAATGGTGATTATTTTTATTTTTTGGGGGACCGGGTTGATCGGGTCTTGTCGCCAGTATTTGATCCTCGTAATAGGGATGAACTTAGTGGTCTTCTTACTACACTTCTAGATAGTGAGAGTGGCGGGACTCGAGTTAGGTTGCCAAGGGTAGTGTGTGAATACCCAGACGTATTTCCCGAGGACCTTACTAGTTTGCCACCCCATCGAGAGATTGAGTTCACCATCAACTTAGTGCCTGGAACGACACCAATTTCTATGGCGCCGTATAGATTTGCACCCGCAGAGTTGCATGAGTTAAAGATTCAACTCTAAGAACTTTTAGACAAGGGCTTTATTCGCCCTAGCACATCACTTTGGGGAACGCCGACCCTCTTTGTAAAGAAGAAGGATGGGTCGTTGCGGTTGTGCATTGATTACCGCAAGTTAAACCGAGTTACCGTTAAGAACAAATACCCTTTACCCAGAATAGATGACTTGTTTGATCAACTTAGAGGGTCTAGTTGCTTTTCGAAGATAGACTTGAGGTCGGGATACCATCAGTTGAGAGTCCGGGAAGAGGACATCTAGAAAACGGCCTTTCGTACGCATTATGGCCACTACGAGTTCGTTGTAATACCATTTGGGTTAACTAACGCACCGGCTTCTTTCATGGATTTAATGAACCGAATTTTTAGGGAGTACTTGGACTGTTTTGTGGTCGTCTTCGTGGACGACATCCTAATCTATTCGACCTTCGAGAAGGAACACGAGGCACACTTGAGGATAGTGCTTGATTTGCTTAGGGAGCATCAGTTGTATGCCAAATTTGAGAAGTGTGAGTTTTGGCTTACCGAGGTGAAGTTTTTGGACAATGTGGTGTCGAGTGAGAGAGTGACTGTAGATTCCTCAAAGATAGATTCAGTACAAGATTGGGAGCTACCCAAAAATGTTTTTGAGACCCGGAGTTTCTTGGGATTGGCGAGGTACTATCGGTGTTTTGTAAAAGACTTTTCTAGATTAGCCACGCCTTGACTAGGTTGACTAGAAAAGGAGTTAAGTTTATGTGGAGTGAAGCTTGCGAGAAATCCTTTCAAGAGCTAAAAACTAGATTGACCACGGCACCGGTGTTGATAATTCCAAAAAGGGATTTGGGGTACACTGTCTTTTGTGATGTGTCTCAGGATGGGCTTGGTTGTGTTTTGATGCAAGAGGGAAAGGTTGTAGCGTACGATTCGCGCCAGTTGAAAACTCATGAGAAGAATTACTCCACCCACGACTTAGAACTAGCGGCGGTAGTGTTTGCCTTGAAAATTTAGAGACATTACTTGTATGGTGAGAAGTTTGAAGTTTTCTCTGACCATAAGAGCTTAAAGTACTTGTTTTTCCAAAAGGATTTGAATCTACGACAACGGAGGTGGATGTAATTTTTAGAAGACTATGATTTTGAGTTGCACTATCATCCCGGGAAGGCCAATGTAGTGGTCGAAGCCTTAAGCCGAAGGACCGTGAGTAGTTTGGCGAGTTTAGCCATTCGGGAGTGGATTATGTTGGGTGAAGTCAGCATGTTTGAATTGCATTTGGGTGAATCCGAAGGGGGTGCAACGTTAATTACCTTGAATGCTCAACCTGTTTTGATTAGTAGAGTGGTAGAGGCACAAAAGGGAGACCATGAAGTAGAGTTAATTCGGGATAGAATCTCCAATGGGAAGGAAGAGAAGGGTTTGAACATTCACTCAGATCAGAGTGTACGTTACCTAGATTGTGTGGTTGTGCCGGAATCTTGTAGAGAGGAAGTGCTTCGGGAGTTCCATCACTCATGCCTTGTGATACACACGGGAGGTACCAAAATGTATCGAGACCTTAGCCGTCAGTTTTGGTGGAGGGGTATGAAGCGGACGTCGCATCCTTCGTATCGAAGTGCCTTACTTGTCAACAAGTGAAGGTCGAACACCAGAGACCTGCGGGTTTGTTACAACCCTTACCTATAGCCGAGTGGAAGTGGGAGCATGTAACCATGGACTTCGTAGTTGGGCTTCCTAGAACGGAGCAAGGCAATGACGCCATTTGGGTAATTGTTGATAGGTTGACTAAGTCCACACACTTCATTCCAATGCGTACTAGCGACTCAGTTGAGCACTTGGCAGAGTTGTATGTTATAGAGATAGTTCGAATTCATGGGGTGCCGGTAACCATCGTGTCAGATAGGGATCCTCATTTTACTGCACGGTTGTGGTAGAGCCTTCAAGGGGCATTGGGAACTAAGTTGACTTTTAGCACCGCTTATCACCCTCAAACCGATGGCCAATCGGAACGTACTACACAGATTTGAAGGACATGCTTAGAGCCTGTGTCCTAGATTTCAAGGGGTCTTGGGAGAGGCACTTATCGTTGACTGAGTTCGCTTACAACAATAGTTATCAGGTTAGCATTGAGATGGCACCGTTTGAGGCCTTGTATGGCTGACCTTGTAGGTCACCAGTTTGTTGGGCCGAGGTAGGAGATGCACCATTGTTGGGTCTGAAGATTGTTAAGGAGACAACCAAGAAAGTTGCTTTCATTCGGAAGAGGTTAGCTACGGCCCAAAGCCGACAGAAGAGTTATGCCGCTAAGAGGAGACGACCATTATCCTTCAAAGTGGGTAATCGTGTGTTTCTTAAGATCTCACCTGGGCGGGGTCTAATGAGGTTTGGCAAGAGTGGGAAGTTGTCACCGAGGTTTATTGGGCCTTTCGAGATATTGGAGAGGATCGAGGAAGTGACATATTGGTTAGCCTTGCCGCCACAACTTTCGGGGGTCCACAATGTGTTTCATGTGCCAATGCTTAGGAAGTACGAACCTGACCCTTCTCATGTGCTAGATTGGGTTGATTTGGAGGTAGATGAGGACGCCTCTTACGAGGAGCGACCGGTTCAAATCCTAGATACCCGGGAGCAAGTGTTGCGGGATATGACCATACCGTTAGTGAAGGTGTTGTGGAGACACCATGAGATTGAGGAAGCAACTTGGGAACGGAAAGCTGAAGTTTGCTCCAAGTATCCGGATTTATTTGGGCACGTTTAGTTGTTTTGTTCTAAATTTGTAATGTTCCCTAGTGTTGAATGGAAAATGTGTTTAATTGTTGATCACATGTTGTTATATGTATGGTTAAACTAAACTTTGAGATTGTGAAAGAAAGAAATTTTATTGCAAACGTTTTGTTTTGTATATCTAGTGTAAGCAATTATAGCCTTGATAAAATGATGATGAGAAGGATGGTGAACATTGGTTGAAGCATAGATATTGCAAGTTGTTGATGTGATTAAAATATTTATAGTCGTTAGAGCACTATTGTTTGATGAGTATATTCAAATTTCGGGGATGAAATTTCCTATGGTGGGGAGGTTGTGATGACCGGGTCTTTACTCTTCCTTCTTTTCTTTCCTCTCCACTTCATCCTCTTTTGTTTCCGTTGGAATTGAAACATTCGGAAGTCATTCCAGATTAACGCTCTTGTTCCTGTTTTGTTTTTCGGTGTTGTCTTCCACCGGTTCCGGGAGGTACAAGGTTAGGTCCGGAGTGCCCGGGAGCGAGACGAGATTTTTCTGGGCTGCTGGGCCAAGGCCGCACGTACGGGAGGCCAAGCCACACGTACGGGAAGAGGGGAGCCCAAGGGTGTTGCATTTTGCGTAAATTTCAGGTGCGGAGGGAGAAGTGCGGGACCAGTCGCACGTGCGGGGATCAGTGCCGCACGTACGGGAGAGAGCAGCCGTACATGCGGGGGCATGTACGGAGCGGGACCAATCCGAAAATCCTGTTTCTTTTACACTTTGGGGCTGTTTGTATCTCATTCTAAAATCCCCCCTCTCTCTCTAAAAAAATTTTCTCTCCTCGTTCTCTGTAGAAACCCTAACCAAAGCATTAAAAACTCTTGAATCTTGCTATCCATTGGGCTTAGATCATCATCATCCTTCTCCAATCTTCAAGATAAAGCTAGAATTTCACTTGGGTCGTAGAAGTTGAAGGATCTCCCATCAAAGCTAGGGTTTCATCATCTTCTTTATCAAGCTTGAGGTAGGGAATTCTTGAGTTATATATACAAGTTTTGTTCCTAAATGTTGATTTTAAAACTTTCATGAGGTTGTGGTGTTAATATTGATCTTGCACTAAATGAAGAGAGACAAAGGGGAGTTTTGAAAGAGGGGTTTTAAGTCTCAACTTATTTTTATCCATAAGGATGTTCTTTGTGCCAAATTAAGAAAAAATATGGCTTTGATTGAGTTTTACCATGAAATGGGAGGGTTGTAGGGTTTTTGATGAAAACCCTAGAAATTAGGGATTTTTTAAAACATGAGTAAAACTATGACATTCTTCTTCTTTCTTGTGTTTAAATATGTAAAAGAGTGTGGATTTTCACAATGTGATATAATGGGAGGATGATTCTCTTGATATAAAAGGGTGGAGGACTTATTTCTAAACTATTGTTGAATGTAAGGAAATATTTAAGTGAAAGATGATAGTTGTTGGGTGTTATGAATTGTGGAATTTAATGTTTGAAGAACATTACATGTAGCCTTGTTGAGATTACCTTATCAATTATGGTGAAAGGTGAAATGTGGTTAAGTGTAGATAACAAATGGTTATCTTGGAAAGAGCATTGAAAAGAGCTAATGGGAAATATGATTGTTGGCATTATTGTAGAGACTTTGAGAATGGAGGCATGTTATGAGATATGAGGAATCATCGCATTGCATATTCATTTATGTTATTACAATTTTGCATTGCAAATTTCGATTAAAGATAATTGTTTTATGAAAGAACATAATAATGCAATGAGAACTATGGTAATGTAAAAGGGGTAAATACGTGGTAAGTCCAGATAGGGGGCGTAGTTGAATTTGATAAGTTAGCCTGAGTGTCCATGGTGAAAGACCAGAAAACCGCGCGGGTAGGTGTCGAGCCTTCCGGTTAATACCGGTAAAAATGACATTTTGGTAGTACTCGTAGAGCCTACTTGCAGACACCAGCCTAGAGATTACTAGTGTCGTATTTACCGCCCCTATTGAATTAATATTAGAAGTTTGAAATTGATGAGATTACAAGATAATATTGAGAACGTGGTGATTTGAAATAGTGCATTGAAACAAATATTTTCCTCATTTATTAACTTGGCATGGCATTGCATGTATGTTTATTTTTATGTTGAGAAAAGAGCATAACTGTATATACTTTGTGAGAATTTCTCTACTGGACTTTATGCTCACCCCTATGGGATTTGGTGCAAGTAAAAATGTGGTGATCCCGCCGAGTTGATGGCGTGGACGTGATTGTGAAGAGTGCTTGCTCTTATAGTTTTGTGTAAATTTTTGTAAAGCCAAGGGCTAATGTGTAGGGGTCCAAGAGACCATTTTGTGTAGCCAGGCTATTGCTTGGGACTTGTAAGCCCTTGAGGGCCTTATTCGTTTTGATTTGATGATTTTACATGCTATTGATTCATGTACTAGTTTATTAATGAATGTATAACCGCATGTGAGATTATTTTGTAAAACATTTGATCTTATGTAATGGGATTTGGTTAATATCTTATTTGGAAGTGGGTAGTTCATGTCGAATTATTTTAGGGCGTTACATGATGGGTAGCAGTAAATAAAAGAATGGGAAAATTAGAATAGGGGTAGAGAGGGAAAATACTAAAATAAACTAGAAAGAGATGGATAGAAAAAAGGGAACATGCATGAGGGATAAACAAGATGAATGGCTAACCTATATGCGACCAAGCCAATAGTGACTTGATCATGTATAGGTCATGCGCCCACACAACTAAAAGAAAAAGACAAAAAATAAAACTATTAACCTGTCAAAGCGTGGAACCGCAATTAGAAATGCCTTACTACCCTCAGTTTTTCTCCTTGCTAGGAAGAACTCCAAACTCGCCTCCAGATGAATGTCACAAAGACTAAAACTCGGCCAAGTCGTTGCACAAAGGTGCTAGACAACCTGAATTTCTCTTAGTGTAGAGAAATTCTTAAAAGTTTTAGAGTTAGGGATTTAAAGCTCCACACTTGAATTATTTGGAACTTAATTCTTGAACTTCTTGAACTCAAATCTTGAACAAAAACATATTAAGGTGAAAGGGGGTTTATATAAACTCTTGTAGAACGGATTTTTTTACTCAAAAAATGATATGGGATCGCACAAATTTGCATAAAGATAAGAGCAACTGTACAGCGGGAGGCAAAAGGGGGAAAAATTGCTGTTGCAAAAAATAAGGGGACGGAGCTAGTCTTGCCATCCACTAGCCTAGAAAATTGTGCCCATGGTCAATCCGGCCATCCGCGACGTCGCATTTTTCAAAACGGCCTTTGGGTTTGGGCTACCCATTTTTCCAAAAATTAATCCATTGGAATAATAAAATAGGCCCAAAAAAAAATAGACAAAGCCCGGTCCAAGTCTGGCTTGTAGTTTTTGTGAAAAAACTATTTTATCCTCTGTCAAAAACCAATGATTGATATGAAAATGTCTACTAAAACTTTGTTTAAAAATAGATTTTGATGAATTTTATATCATTAGAAAGATCTTTAAAAATTCCATAGATCATTGTTAAAAATTCTAACGTTTTTAACATAAAACGCTGCATAGAAGGTAGTACAATTTTTTGAACTTGTGTAAGGTCAAGAGAGAATAGAAAGGAATTGGATAGTAGGGGTCTAATGTGGCTCAAATTGGCTGTTAATAGGTTTCTTGGGATGTTAGGGTGAACTGAAGTTAGTCCCGGTGCATTCAATTTTGGATTAGAGCTGTCAAATCGAAAGTCTTCGATCATTCTTGAGTATGTCATAGGGCGACGTTTTCCAAGCGAGGCTAAGCATTAAGTCAATCAAAATGGGGTATCTACAACATATATGGTAGGATTAGTCTAAAAGCATAGGTGAATTTAATTGAGATATGAATTTGACATGGAAATAAATCTCAAAAAATAAACTAGTATAATTGGGCGAAAAAGGTGCTCAATCAATGATCTTTTATACCTAAACTCTCAAATCAAGTTTTTTTTTTTTTTTTTTTTCGTTGCCTAAATTAAAATTGAGTTAGGGTTTCCTAGTTTTTTCATAAAAAAGAAGTGGCGGCTTTTTATTTTTATTTTTATTTTTTATTGTTTGTTTCTGTTTTGTGAATCAATTTCTATTTGGCAATTGTGGGTATTCAATTTGGTCATTTGGATTTCCATGGTCCCTAGATATATCCCTCCATAAATATAAGATGGAATCCAATGACTTGTGGAAAAAGTGATTTATTGCCATCTTGAATCTCAATGATTCACATACTTAAATGGTCAAATCCAATGTGTGGGTTGCATTGAAAGGCATGGCATTTACACATTCAGGAAAAAAATATGTTAATGAAGTTAGTTCCTTTTCTCATCAGCATCCATATCCATTGGAGATTCTCAACATGCTATATCCAAAGAAGTATGACAGTCCTACATTTGTTCTCCATGCTGGACATAAATGCAATGTCAAAGAGCATATCAGCTATTTTTTAACTCTCTTAGTCCCCATGTCAGGAATAGAGAGCTTCAACTTAGGGAGAAAGCTCTTTGGAAAAGGCTCTTTGGAAAGAAGGCTCTTTGGAAAGAAGTTATCTGTAGTAAATATAAGTATGATCCAAAATCTTGGTTGCCTTCAACTGATTCCCAGATCAGTGGTTCTAGAGTATAGACTGACATACTATCAGTAGTTGTATCTAAGCCTATCTTCTTTGATTATCTGCACTCTCGTATTAGAATGGATTTAGGAGATGGGAATAGATGCTCTTTTTGGAATGACTCATGGACTAGTGTTGGTTGTTTAAAGTTGGCTTTCCCTAGGTTGTTTATGCTCTCATAGGATAAAGAGGCCTCTGTCTTTGATATTTTGAGTAAAAGGTCTTCTCCTAATGGGTGGGTGTTTAACTTCAGAAGAAGAGTCTATTCCTGGGAATCTATAGATCTCTCTAATCTTATTCATTTGCTTAATTCTAGCCTAGTGTTAAGATCTAGTGTTGAGGATAAATTGGTGTGGACTTTTGGTGCCTCAAGGGTTTATTCAATGAAATTAGCTTATGAATGGATTCCTGCACTGACAGTTCAAGTGTGCTGGTGCCTAGTTTGCTATGGAAGGGCATCTCTCCACTTAAAATACAATTCATCTGTTGGTTGGCATAGAGAGTCAGACTCAAAAGTTTTGTGTTTCTTCAGAATATTGGAGCTCTTGATCCCAGTGGTCCCTCTCTATGTTGCTTTTGTAATTCTTGTGCTGAAGATGTGAGTCATGTTCTACTTCACTGTCATTTTGCTTGGTGTATCTGGTCTGACTTTGTAAAATGGTGGAGTTTGGTGTGGGTTGTGCCCGAAAATGTAACTCAGCTTTTGGATTGGTGGAGTGGTTTTAAATTTAAGAAAATGCTCCAGAGTATGTGAGATGCCTTGCCATCTGTGGTTATGTGGTTTGTGTGGAAGGCTAGGAATGAGATTAGATTTGCTGGTTCCAGGGCTAACTGGTGTGAAGTTTGTGAGTCCATCAAGTTGCATATTGCCTTTTTGGTGAAGTATCACACAAAAGGGGTGGATTGTGCAATCAATGATCTGCTATATAATTTGGAATCCATCAAGGGGCTTTGAATTGTGGCTGCTGTTGTATATCTTTTTGATTCAGGTATTGTGGTTTGTTGTGTCTACTGCTGGTGTGTTGCTCTGCTGATGGGTGCTGGTGTTGATGTATATCTCTTTGCTTCGGGTATAATGGTTTGTTGTGTCTATTTCTGTTGTGTTGCTGCTACTGTGTTAGTATGCTGGGGTGTGTTAGGGTGATCATTTGTGTGCCCATTAGTTGCATATTGCTTCCTTGGTGTAGTTCCATTCTCAGGGGTGGCTTTTCAATCATTGTACTGTCTGCTACCGGGTTGTTGCTGTTGTAGAGTTGCTCTGTGCTGTTCTGCTATCTTGGTTACTCTTTTTGCTGGTTGAACTCTTATCAACTAGTTCTTGGCATGTGTTAGCACATGATTGGGTCGCTTTCTTGTGCCAACCTAATTGGGATGAGTAAGGTTCACTATGATGCTATTAGTACTACTTTCTTTTATCTTTATTGATGTAAGATGTAAGGTTTTCTCCTTGGTTCTTATTGAATAAAGTTTATTTTTGCTAATAAAAAAAAAAAAAAAAACTTAGGGAGTTCTCAAAATTCCTCACGAACTGTACATACGCTTGGTACATGAATCTTGCTTCGAGGTTCATTAAAAAACAGGAGATGGAAGAAAAATTCTATAAAAAGTATTTTCATAGTGAAAAGAAGGTCATTGTTATTGACCTTAATAGCACCAATCATCAGCTCAGAGAGGGGTTGCTGGAGTATGTCAGAAGATTCTGAGATGCAGCCTAGATTATTATGATGATGATGAGGCTGTTCTTGTCAACTTTTCCATCCACAAAATTCTTAAGAAGAATCATGCTTTGTTGGAAAACTTGAGGATCTCATAGTTTACTACACTCCCTGATTCAACAAGGAAGACTGCTAAATCTGTCCAAAAATGTCTACTGTTGCCTACAACTGGAGACATTCCAACATAGATGACCCATCAAGCCATGGCAGCCTAGAGCCATTCATATTGAAAGGAATCTTCTTCTAATAGAAAGAGGGAAAGGGATGGCTTATTCGAAGTCATGCCATCCATAGATTGCAATGATGAAGAACTCCATGCCATTCTTGACAAATATATTGAAGATGGAGCTATCAACATTCCGCAACCAAAAAAGAAGCTAAGAAATGATGAAGTCAAGGGTCCAAATTTTCTAGTTTAAATCACTATTTTATTGTTAAAATGTCAATCATGCCATGAAACCCCAAAAAGTGTGCTATTATGGTGATTTCATATTGTCATATTTTGAATGAAATCATGAAACTAGTAAATATGAAATTAGGGCTTTTCATGTTCAAACCTAAAAAGTGTTATCAATGGCATATTCCATGATTATTGATGTAAAGAGTATGCTGATTTGGTCACTTTGATTTTCTAGTAAATCATTAAAATGTTAAGAAATTGGAAAAAAATGATTTAGTTAGACTAACCATGGGTTTAAATGATCTAGTTTAAAAGATGACTTGATTTGAGTACGATTTGCTATTTTTCTTATATTTTACAAACTAGTTTTGTTTACTGTTTTCTTGAAAATGTATGTTCCCATTATTATTTTAGGATTTAAGTTACTTTTATGGCTTATTTGGATTATTTTATGAATTTTAGACTCAAGACCAAAAGGGTAATTTTGATCCATTAGTCGTAAAATAGTCTTTCAAAAGTAGGGAAATTAACTTGGGGTTAATGGAAGGTCAAATAGTATTTTGTGCCTTAAGGGCATTTTGGTAATTTGTGATTTAGATAATTGGACCCTTAGGGGTAAAGTTTTGGTCCTTATCAACATTTTGGTCATTTCACACTTGAATATATTACTATTATAGGGATAATTCTATTTCCACACACTGCTGATCAAAAAAAAAATAATAATAATTCTATTTCCACACACAGTATACTCTTTGTGTACAAACTTAATGAATTATTTTTTTTATTACAATTTTGTCCAAAAATAAAATAATCAAAATAACCTTATCTTCCTCATCCAAAATTCTAATTCCTAAGTCGTATTCACTCACTACTTCCTTGGTGGCGGTGACTTCCACTACTCTTTCTGTAGCACTATCTTTTTCAACTTTGTCTCCAACGTCATCTTCCTTAAGCTCTGCACTGAAAGACCCCATATTCATGGCAAATAGGGCGGTGTAGATATGGGGGCTACATCGCCTAGGGTTTAGAAAGAAATAGTGGGTAGCAAAACTAGATGTTGTGGAGTAAATAGATTGCTAATGGTAGCCGACGACGGTAGAATAATGAATGGTGGTGGCAGTACAAGTTTTTGGCGAAGAAGGTGGTGGTTGGTTGGCAATGAATGAATAAGATAAGAATTAGGGAGCTCGGGTTAGGGTTTGAATGATGAAAAAGATGAGGACATTTTTGATATGGTAGGATGTGAACTGAGCAAACTATAAGATTTCAAATTCATCAAGTGTATGTCTAGAGAAATGATGTGCACTAAGAGGATTTGATATGTGGAAATAGAATTACCTCTATTATAGTCATAGGAGCAATTTGGTAAAATTAGACAAAAAGAGGAATTGTTTAGAAAAATGGCCAAGTGTTGGAAAATATTTCAAGTATGAAAAGTGATAACTGAACAAGTGTTAAATAATCAGGTTGTGGTGTTTACTATGAGCTATTTTGAAAAGATAGTTATAATCAACTTTTTGGTTAAAAGTTGATTAAAATTGATTATAATCAGCTTTTTATGAGAGAAGGAAATGAGTTATAATTTGAGAAGTGGATTATAATCCACTTCTCAAATTATAACTCATTTCCTTCTCTCATAAAAAGCTGATTATAATCAATTTTAATCAACTTTTAACCAAAAAGTTGATTATAACTATCTTTTCAAAATAGCTCATAGTAAACACCACAACCTGATTATTTAACACTTGTTCAGTTATCACTTTTCATACTTGAAATATTTTCCAACACTTGGCCATTTTTCTAAACAATTCCTCTTTCTGTCTAATTTTACCAAATTGCCCCTATGACTATAATAGAGGTAAATCTATTTCCACATATCAAATCCTCTTAGTGCACATCATTTCTCTAGACATACATTTGATGAATTTGAAATCTTATAGTTTGCTCAGTTCACATCCTACCATATCAAAAATGTCCTCATCTTTTTCATCATTCAAACCCTAACCCGAGCTCCCTAATTCTTATCTTATTCATTCATTGCCAACCAACCACCACCTTCTTCGCCAAAAACTTGTACTGCCACCACCATTCATTATTCTACCGTCGTCGGCTACCATTAGCAATCTATTTACTCCACAACATCTAGTTTTGCTACCCACTATTTCTTTCTAAACCCTAGGCGATGTAGCCCCCATATCTACACCGCCCTATTTGCCATGAATATGGGGTCTTTCAGTGCAGAGCTTAAGGAAGATGACGTTGGAGACAAAGTTGAAAAAGATAGTGCTACAGAAAGAGTAGTGGAAGTCACCGCCACCAAGGAAGTAGTGAGTGAATACGACTTAGGAATTAGAATTTTGGATGAGGAAGATAAGGTTATTTTGATTATTTTATTTTTGGACAAAATTGTAATAAAAAAAATAATTCATTAAGTTTGTACACAAAGAGTGTACAGTGTGTGGAAATAGAATTATTATTTTTTTTTTTTTGATCAGCAGTGTGTGGAAATAGAATTATCCCTATAATAGTAATATATTCAAGTGTGAAATGACCAAAATGTTGATAAGGACCAAAACTTTACCCCTAAGGGTCCAATTATCTAAATCACAAATTACCAAAATGCCCTTAAGGCACAAAATACTATTTGACCTTCCATTAACCCCAAGTTAATTTCCCTACTTTTGAAAGACTATTTTACGACTAATGGATCAAAATTACCCTTTTGGTCTTGAGTCTAAAATTCATAAAATAATCCAAATAAGCCATAAAAGTAACTTAAATCCTAAAATAATAATGGGAACATACATTTTCAAGAAAACAGTAAACAAAACTAGTTAGTAAAATGTAAGAAAAATAGCAAATCGCACTCAAATCAAGCCATCTTCTAAACTAGATCATTTAAATCCATGGTTAGTCCAACTAAATCATTTTTTCCAATTTCTTAACATTTTAATGATATACTAGAAAATCAAAGTGACCAAATCAGCATACTCTTTACATCAATAGTCATGGAATATGCCATTGATAACACTTTTTAGGTTTGAACATGAAAAGCCCTAATTTCATATTTACTAGTTTCATGATTTCATTCAAAATATGACAATATGAAATCAACATAATAGCACACTTTTTGGGGTTTCATGGCATGATTGACATTTTAACAATAAAATAGTGATTTAAACTAGAAAATTTGGACCCTTGACTTAATCATTTCTTAGCTTCTTTTTTGGTTGCCGAATGTTGATAGCTCCATCTTCAATATATTTGTCAAGAATGGCATGGAGTTCTTCATCATTGCAATCTATGGATGGCATGACTTCGAATAAGCCATCCCTTTCCCTCTTTCTATTAGAAGAAGATTCCTTTCAATATGAATGGCTCTGGGCTGCCATGGCTTGATGGGTCATCTATGTTGGAATGTCTCCAGTTGCAGGCAACAGTAGACATTTTTGGACAGATATAGCAGTCTTCCTTGTTGAATCAAGGAGTGTAGTAGACTATGAGATCCTCAAGTTTTCCAACAAAGCATGATTCTTCTTAAGAATTTTGTGGATGGAAAAGTTGACAAGAACAGCCTCATCATCATCATCATAATAATCTAGGCTGCATCTCAGAATCTTCTGACATACTCCAGCAACCCCTCTCTGAGCTGACGATTGGTGCTATTAAGGTCAATAACAATGACCTTCTCGTCACTGTGAAAATACTTTTTATAGAATTTTTCCTCCATTTTCTCCTGTTTTTTAATGAACCTCGAAGCAAGATTCATGTACCAAGTGAATGTACAGTCCGTGAGGAATTTTGAGAACTCCCTAAGTTGAAGCTCTCTATCCCTGACATGGGGACTAAGAGAGTTAAAAAATAGCTGATATGCTCTTTTACATTGCATTTATGTTCAGCATAGAGAACAAATGTAGGACTGTCATACTTCTTTGGATATCCAAGGATATGGATGCTGATGAGAAAAGGGACTAACTTCATCAACATTTTTTTTTCTTGAATGTGTAAATGCCATGCCATTCAATGCAACCCACACATTGGATTTGACCCTTTAAGTATGTGAATCATTGAGATTCAAGTTGGCAATAAATCATTTTTTCCACAAGTCATTGGATTCCATCTTATATTTATCGAGGGACATATCTAGGGACCATGGAAATCCAAATGACCAAATTGAATACCCACAATTGCCAAATAGAAATTGATTCACAAAACAGAAACAAACTGAGAGGATAATTTATGAGTAAATTGGGCCGAGTTGAGTAATGGGTCGTTCTATGGGCCATAGTAAGAGGGGCTTAGTAAGTGGCACAGTCCAGATGCTAGTTCAGTCCAGGTATGGAAGGGACCTAGCATGTGTTAAATCGGTCCACGAATAATCACGGTCAGCACGGTCGGAGTAGAGAAAGTTAGCTCGGTCACGGTATTCGAAGCTGAGGTATGGTGCTTTCACTTGATGGACCTCGCTCAGGTTGGCGCGGTGGAAGCTTGCTGAGGTTAGTTCGGTCTTAATGGGCACAACCGAGGTACAAACAGATAAAGGAAAGGAAGGCATAGCTCGGTCTAAGTTGTCATTTCAACATGACAATACTAGCTCGGTCGTTTGGTCGTACCACCGAGCTAGGACTACCTCACTTGGTTTAAGCAGTGAGGGGGGTTGAAAGATAAACATTATCTTTCAGGAGTGTGACTCCTAGGAGGACTCTACATGGAGGAATAAGAGTCCTACTAGGACTGTGCCACACAGAACCTATAAAAGCTCATAACATCACCTATGGAGAGGTAACACAACTTTGATTCTCGAATACACAGAGCTTTTTGCTTATTTGTCTATTTTGCTGACTTAGGCATCAAAGAGGTATCCGGCACACACCCACCGGCTAGCTCACGTATGTATTTTCAGGGAGTAAAGCGACGACGTTTGGAGGAGCGCAGACTTGATCAACAGGATTATACGAGGAGATTATTCTTACTCGTACACAAACAATAAAAAATAAAAATAAAAAAGAGCTGCCACTTAATTTTTATGGAAAAACTAGGAAACCCTAACTCCATGTTAATTTAGGCAACGAAAAATAAAAAATAAAAATCAAAACTTGATTTGAGAGTTTAGGTACAAAAAGAGAAGATCATTGATTGAACACCATTTTCACCCAATCTAAGATTGGCCTATACTAGTTTATTTTTTGAGATTTATTTCCATGTCAAATTCATATCTCAATTAAATTCACTTATGCTTTTAAACTAATCCTACCATATATGTTGTAGATACTCCATTTTGAATGACTATAATGCTTAGCCCCACTTGGAAAACATCGCCCTATGATATACTCCAGAATGATTGAAGACTTTCGATTTGACAGCTCTAATCCAAAATTGAATGCACCAAGACTAACTTCAGTTCACCCTAACATCCCAAGAAACCTATTCACAACCAATTTGAGGCACATTGGACCCCTACTGTCCAATTCCTTTCTATTCTCTCTTCACCTTGCACAAGTCCAAAAAATTGTACTACCTTCTTTGCATCATTTTATAAACATTAGAATTTTTAAAACTGATCTATAGAATTTTCAAAGATCTTTCTAACGATATAAAATTCGTCAAAATCTACTTTCAAACAAAGTTTTAGTAGACATTTTCAGATCAATCATTGGTTTTTAACAAAGAGGATAAAATAGTTTTTCCACAAAATTTACAGGCTAGACTTGGACCGGGCTTTGTCTATTTTATTTTGGCCTATTTTAATGGATTGATTTTTGGAAAAATGGGTGGCCCAAACCCAAAGCCCGTTTTGAAAAATGCGACATCACGAATGGTCAGATTGACCATGGGCCCAATTTTCTAGGCTAGTGGATGGCAAGACTGGCTCCGTCCCCTTATTTTTTGCAACAGCGATTTTCCCCCTTTTGCCCCCGCTGCACAGTTGGCCTTATCTGTATCCGAATTTGTGCAATCCCATATCATTTTTTGAGTAGAAAATCCCTTCTACAAGAGTTTTTATAAACCCCCTTTCACCTTCATTTATTTTTGTTCAAGATTTGAGTTCAAGAAGTTCAAGAATTAAGTTCCAAATAATTCAAGTGTGGAGCACCAATCTGCAGTGACTTGGCCGAGTTTTAGTCTTTGTGACATTCATCCAGAGGCGAGTTCGGAGTTCTTCCTAGCAAGGAGAAAAACTAAGGGTAGTAAAGCGTTTCCCATTGCGGTTCCACGCTTTAATAGTTTTGTTTTCTGTCTTTTTCTTTTAGTTGTATGGGCATGACCCATATATGATCAAGTCACTATTGGCTTGGTTGCATATAGGTTAGCCATTCATTTTGTTTATCCCTCATGCATCCCTTTTTCCTGTCTATCCCTTTCTAGTTTATTTTAGTATTTCCCCTCTCTTCCCATATTATACTTTTCCCATTCTTTTATTTATTGCCACCTATCATGCATAAGTCTTACCAATTTTGAATTTAAAATTATCAAGATGATAAGTAGAGGCCGACCTTGAGTCGGGCAAGATCGATGCATAAAATCTACCCACTTCATACCTAAGTCCCTGAATCGAGTCCTCTGGTGATAGTACCTTTATATACGGAGTCATTTTACGGTTCTTGTACCTTAAAACCAAGTAGCGGTTTTAAGTTTGATTATTGATTGTTTGGTAACTTAGCCTATGTAGAAAAATGATAAAAGGTCTATGCACACCATGTGACGGATCTAAGTGGGCTTCAATAAAATACTATTTGACCGAATTTTCAATAATCTTATGGGTTTTATACATAAGATGGGCAAACGAGGGAATAAGAAAGTTATAAGCCAATTGCACCTCCTCCCAAGGTCGGTTGCTTTTACATATGTAACTCACAAAAGAAAGGATTTTATCTCTTTTTTTCTTTTTTTTTTTAAATAGCATTAGTATGTTAGTATAGTTAGATTACAATTGAAGGGCTGTCATTGCTCCATCAACTCGAACCTTTGACCTCCCACTCACTACACCCTAAGGTGTAACTACTAGATCATTGGGCCACACCCCAATGTTTCCAAAATTGTTTTTTAAGAAAGTTCCCTAAAACTTGGAAAATTACAAAAAAATGACAACTTTCCAAAAAGAAGGAGATTTTACCAACAACTTGAATATTTCCAAAACACTTTTTGTTTGAATAAAATGTATAAATAAACTAATTAGTTGTCTAAAAATTTAGGTTCTTACAATATGTGTGCTTTCTGTGGTCATTACTCATTTTGGAGTGCGTGTTTTTTAATTAGTATGTCTCATTCCGTACACACTCTTGGATTAGCAAATTTTGGAGTCTTCTACCTTAGTGATTTTTTTTCCTATGGACTTCTGTCATTGATTTTTTGCGTTTCTAGAAGAATTGACCTATACTAGCATATCATGGGTGATGTTGAGTCTCTTAACCACCTACCATCTTTCTGCATCTCCATGGCTTTCCCCTCAATTCTTTGCAATCTAGCCATGAGAAAAAGGCTACCTCAGAGTCACCAACCAGGCCATCCTTATTATATCCATGCTTCTCTGGTTCGGTTTCCAATGAGTGTGCAAAAGAAAAAGAAAAAGAAAGCGTAGAAGAAAAAATATGCAAAAGAAAGAAAGAAACAGAAAAAAAAAGAAAAAAAAAGAAAAGAAAAGATTCATTGATTGAGGGGGAGCCTCCGCCTTTACTCACCAAATACCCATTGATTCCTAGTGGTTTGACTTTCCTGTGTTGTGCTTAGATTCTCTAGTCAGAGGTCCTACTTTCAGATCACTACTAGGATTGAATCTAGTGTTTATCGAACTCCAAGAGTCACACACACACACTTTTCTCATGGGATCTATGCTTTTCACATAATGCATCATTTTCTTTCATGAGGAATCTTCTACAGACTGTGCACATTGTGTTTTCTTGTAATGGTGCTTCTTGGATAATCTTATGTGTTTCAAGATACAAATCAGAAATTCCTTGCTTGCTCCATCATAGTATTTTTGTCGTTTTCTTCTTGTTCACTGTTTTCAGTGTTTGTGGTTGCTTTTAGTGAGGGGGAGTTTGGTTCATCTTGATTTGGGTTGGTAAGGGAGTTTGTTTTTTCTTTGCAAGAGTTGTTTAGCATGAACACTTTGATATGTTTGGTAAGGGAGATTGGCTATATGTTTTGCATGTTGCTATGCACTGTTTGCTTATTATTTCCTTCTTGCATACTCCTGATATTTACATCGTCATATCATTGCTTGGGTTGGCTTATGATCTTGCTTTTGTGGTTTGAGAGTTGTTTTTCATGAGTCTTAGTTTTCATCTCTTCATGTTTTCCATCTCATGTTTCAAGATAATCGTGTCATATGTTTGTTGCTTTTTCATATACTCTTGTGGGACTAATAGTTGTTTTGGAGATTGTGGCACTAATAATTGTTTTGCAGATCATGACCGTGAGAAAAAAGTTGGCTTTTGTTAGCTGTAATGGGTTGGGGTGATTAGGATTTTATTTGTTAGGTGTGTTTTGTCACGGCATTGCCAAAGGGGGAGATTGTTAGGTTTTATTCTTGGCAACCCCGTTTGACAAAACTCCTTTCAGTTGTATTTGTTTTCGCACCTTTTATTTCAGTGAGTCTATGAGTTTATTAGATGCGAATCCAACCCGAATCATGCCTTTGTCAATTTCCATGGATCAAAACCGAGGTTGTAATAGGATCAAGTTTTTTAGATTTTTCAATTTTGGTCATCCCGCTCGAGCGGGGAAAGTGACGCTCGAGTGGGGATTGCAAGCTCACAGCATCTCTATTTCACCTGAAAAAGTACTGGATGGTGTGATTCGACGCTCGAGCGTGAAGCCTATACGAATCACACAATTTTGAAGCCTCTGCTCGAGCGGGAATTCCCACGCTCGAGCGGACCGCGCGAACACAGATTCTTGGATTTCTATAAGGAATTGGTTTTCTTCCAAAACTAGGATTACTTTGGTTTTCTATAAGTAGTTAGTTTTCTCCCAAAACTTGGACAAGTCCTCCAGATCTTCTTTTTGGATTTTAAGGTTTATATCTGGTGATTTTTTTCTAGTTTTCTTTGATGTTTTCATTGAGTATTCAATGGTTTGAGAAGCATGCATCAAAGGTTTGTTTGTTTATTCTACACAAAAGATAAATTTGTTCTTCGGTGGATTCTGAAGAATTCGAGCCTGAAGCTTTGGTGGATTCCAGAGTGGCTCATCGTCAAGACAATTCCGAGGTGAAGACGGGGTTGGAAGAGGCACATAGAGGTTGGTTCAATTCGGGCGTGGATTCGCTAGGTAATTGAGAGTATACCTGTATAATTCCTTTATATCTTCTTAGTGAATTGTTTTGTGGTTGTTGCCCGTGGTTTTTTTTTCACAATTGGAGGTGTCCAATTGTGGTTTTTTCACGTAAAATCATTGTGTAGATTTGTCTTGATTGTTTGATTGGGATTGTTATATATTACTTAAAATTGATACATAATCACAAATCAACATCTAGGGGATTTCTAGATTTTTCAGTGATTATGTATCAATTTTAAACAGTAAATAACAATTCCAATCAAACAATCAAAAATGAATCAACACAACGATTTAACGTGAAAAAATCACAATTGGAGCGCCTCCAATTGCAATAAAAAAATCACGGGCCAAAACCACAAAACAATCCACTAAGAAGACCAAAAGGAACTAACAAGTGTACCCTCAATTACCTAACGAATCCATACCTGAATTGAACCGACCCCAATGTGCTTCTTCCACCACCATCTTCACCTTGGACTTGCCTTGCCCAATGTTGAACCCACAACGTTGATGTCGAATGTACGACGATGAGTCACTCCAGAATCCACCAAAGCTTTAGGCCTGAATTCTCCAAAATCCACCGAAGAACAACTTTCTCTTTTGTATTGAATAAAACAAACAATCCTTTGATGTATACTTCTCAAACCAAGAGTTAAACTCGAACAAATATCAAAGAAACTGGCAAAGAAGCTCCAGATAAAAACCCTAATACCCAAGAAAAAGATTTGAAAGTTGTACCCTAGAAACTGAATTAATCGCAAACTTATAGAAAACAAAATCACGATCTCCGCTCAAGCGCGGAAATGGCCGCTTGAGCGAGCTGACTAAAACACGTGTTTCAGAACACGGATCTACGCTCAAGCATAGGAAGTGCCGCTCGAGCGCAAAAACACAACTCCCAATACTTTTGCAGACAGTTCAAACTTCTGAAACCAAAGATTCTTTGCTCAAGCACATAAATGACCGCTTGAGCGGTCAAGCAACTTCGACTGCATTTTTACTTTAAGGGCGCTGCTCCTCGACCCCGACATATTCAACAAAGTGGCAAACATGAAAGAATTAACATCACAAACTCCTTTGCAAGGACACAATTAGGGTTTGATTCGCTTCTAAATACTCATAGCCTCACTGAAATAAAAGAACGAATAAAATTACGCCTGAAAGGAGTTTTGTCAAATGGAATTGCCAATAATAAAAACCTAACACTTCCCAACACATCACTGTGGGAAGGCACCTCATTGACAACTTATTGGAAGTAACAAAATGAACTTCTTGAAAAGTTGGCAAGTAAATCAATGGCTCAAAAAATAAAATTGGAGCATTTGGTCAAACAAATATAATTCCTATTTTTGGAGTTAAAAATGTAAAAATATACATATTTGTCCATATTTTAAATTTAAAAATACAAATGTATATGTATATGCTCATTTTCTAATTTGAAAATGCAATTATATAAATATATGTTCCCATTTATTAATTTCATAATGCACAAATATAAATATTTGTTTCTGGTTTTTTTAATTTAAAAGTACATTAATATAAATATACACCCTCATTTATTAATTTAAAAGTGTAAAGTTACAAAAATTTGTCCTCTTTTTTTAACATAAAAGTGAAAACACAAAATGTAGGATAAATATTACGCAGTAGATAAACAGATTCAAGCATAACTTTTATTTGTTGAATCCAAAACAATGAAACTTAGGGTGAATCATGTGTTTCCAAATCATGAATTCGAACCTCCTAGCAGTGAAGTGATTACTACGGTGTGAGTATCATCCTCACAATCCACTGTACAAAGGCTACTATTCTTGAATGGCAGAGAGATAGAGAGAGAATATTTTTTGAATGATATTTGATTAATCAAAATACGTTATACGCATTTGATTTGGTCACCAAAGAATCCCTAACAACTCACATTTTTATCTTCCTGATGAGTGGGTTTGTTAGGCTCATATCCTTATCCTTTGGATAAGGTGGTTAATTCAAATTATATGGGTCTCCTGATGGGTCATGGGTCATGCTGCCATGGGCGTCCAAACCTTGGTCCGAACCCTTCAAAACCCTCGAGTAGCTAGGCTTTCAACAGCAACACTTCTTCGACAATGACAGTGAGTGAAAGTTTTTTCAACAATCCCAATACCATGAGATGAATGGAGCATCATAATGTAAGCTCGGAGGAGGTTCATAGCTTGGATGATATTCGTAGCTCAGAGGAGGTTGATCTTGTATAATGATAAATTTTTTAAAAAACAAAGAACAACAAAAAATTTAAAAAAAAAAAAAATTGTGAAAACTATGTCTTTTTTTGGGTACTGAACTCCCAAACATATGCCGAAAAAAATGGCACTACAAGGCTGAATTAAAGGCATTAGTTCGGCAACGTCTAACCGAATATTATTAATATGTTCGGCACTTATCCAAACTTTTTTATTCATATATTCAGCATTTTGGATGTAACCTTACTGCATACTTATGTTTTGGTTATATGATGAACTTTAGTTTTATTTGTTAATCGAACTGGTTGATGCATACTTATCTTTGCTTGTTAAACTTTGATGGGTCAAACTTGTTCACAAACGCAGGACTTTACATTTTTATAATGTTTGGTAACACATGTCCAAACATGTACAAATTATTTCGTAACATAGGTCTAAACATAAGTAATTTGTTCAGCAACACAGGTCCAAACATGACGACGGATAGATCGATGACAGAGAGAGATCGTCTTCGACTGTGATAGAGATCAACAACGGTGATATCAATGGCACAGCTCTCTCAATGGTCAGAGAAAGATTAGTGAGTTCAACAGTGAGAGGAGGATTGGTGAGATCAACTGTTAAGAGTTTTAGGAGATAGAGGGTTTTTAGGGGTGTGCATTTTGATGGGTTTGATGTTTTTAGAAGGATAATTTTAGTGTTATTTGGGGGTTGTTAGAAATTTCTAGGGTTTTAAATTTTATAAGTGGGGGTCTAAAGTATTAATTAGGGTACCAATAGTAACACTCTTTAAAATTTGAAATTCTAAGGACTTTAATTAGAAAAAAACTTTTATGATTTTATAAAATAATAACTTTAAATTTAATTTAAAATTAAAATTAAATTTTGATTTTAATTATTTATTTTAATAATATTGGGCGCTATCATTCTTTAAAAAGTATTACTTGAATACTCATATATATTAATTTTAGTTACATTATTTCTGTATTTTGATAATTTTAGTTTTATTATATTATAAAAGTGTAGTTATCTTATAATATTTTTTTATGATAAATATTAAATTATAAGATAGAGTACTCATATTCATATTAAGAATAATAATCAAATTCGAAGAATAATTAATAACATAAAATTAAAAGTAAGAAAGTGTTTGATAACATGATTCAACACTTAAAACTGAATGTATTAAGTGATAATCAATTAAGTCTATTTGACAACCATAATTGATATCACTTAAAAATTTAAGTGCCTCTTAAAATATAAGTTAAAACTTAAAAAAATTTTAAGTCATATGAAACTTACTTAACTGAATTAATAAATAGTAGATATAGGTATCATTATACACCATTATATACTCACTACTACCACCACCATCATACCGCCACCACCGCCATCACCTCCACCACTACGATGATTACCACCACCACCATGCTATCACCAACCACTACAAGAAAAAGCACATTTGGCGACTAAATTTTTAATCGCCAAAAGTCCGTTTTTAGTCGCCAAAAGTCGACTGTTTACTTTCCCCGACTAATTTTTTTAGTCGCTGGTTTTGTCGTGTACGGATGGTCGGCAAAGGTATTGGCGACTAAAACTTTTTTTAGTCGCCAAAAAGCAGCTCTTTCGCGACCAACATTTTAGTCGCCAATAGTGATTTACACTTTTCAAAATCATACATTTAGCGACTAATCCTTTAGTCGCCCATACTCACTGAATCGCCGACTAATCCATTTAGTCGCCAAAATAAAGACTTTTGGCGACTAATAATTTTAGTCGCCAAAGGTGCTTCCGTGAAAAAAAAAAAATTACCAACTTTTTCTGAGATTCGAACCATGGACCTTCTACTTTGTAGATCTTTACCAACACACTCCCTCCATTATGCCACCACAAGATCACATGAATATATATGCAATATATATTATTTATATAATATATTGACCCGTATTAATTTAAAACTATATATATAAATATAATTATTTTTATTCAATATTAATTTATGTAAAAAATAAATTAATTATTAAAAAAAAAGGGAGCCACTTTTGGCGACTAAAGGTTTTTTTAGTCGCCAAAAACCTTAGTTTTGGCTACTACCAATAATTTAGTCGCTAAAAAAATTAATTTCTGTCTAAAAATAACCACTTTCGGCGACTAAACTGACTTTTAGTCGCCAAAACCGCCACTTTTGCCGACTAAACTCAATTTTAGTCGCCAATTGTCCACTTTTAGCTACTAAAAATTTTTTAGTAGCCAAAAACCTTTACATTTGGCTACAACATTTTTTTTTGTCGGTAAAACACCTACAATTGGCGACCAAACCATTTTTTAGTCGCCAAAGCCTATACTTTTGGCTACTAATCTTTTTTAGTTGCCAAAAACCTTCACCTTTGGCTACTAAAATTGTTTTAGTCGCTAAAACCCACGTAATCAGCGACTAATCTGATTTTTAGTCGCCAATAAGTACACATTTGGCTACTAAACTGTTTTAATCGCCAAAAGTCTTCACTTTTGGCTACTAATTCAATTTTAGTCACCAATTGTCCTACTTTCAACGACGAAATTTACATTTTTGGTCACCAAAACTGCTTTTTGTTATAGTGAACACTACCACCGCCACCACCATCACTATCACCACCACTACCATCATCATCATACCATTGATAGAGAGTAGTCTAAGTCATGGTGTGCTGCATTACATATGAATATTATCTCCACCAGAATTAGTTAGAAATTATGTTTGTTTGAATTGGTTAGGTTTGTTAGATAGATAGATACAGCTAAGTAACTGCATGCAAGTATAGATGAACTCTAGTGTATATACATGATTGATGTACTGATTCCAAATTCAATGAAATAACTCTGAAATTATTCATGGTAGCAAAGCTGTCTTGAAGTTCCAACGAGCGATCCATGGGCTCATCAATGGAGTCTTCTTTTTCGTCCATTCCACCCAATCTCAGCATGTTGATTTCAAACCTCAGTCCTCTTATCACTGTCAAGCTCGATAGTACAAATTTCATTATCTAGAAAAACCAGATGCAAAATATTCTTCGTGCTACAGATCTATTGAAG
>NW_021027357.1:0-10195 GCF_004153795.1 Camellia sinensis
CCTTTCCTTTGATCTATTTTTAAGCCTAATTTCTTTTTGGTTTCAAGCTTCGGCCCTAACTGAAAAGGGCCATATTTTGAGCTCATATTCACTTCTCATTAAGGGCTCAACCTTGTTTGAGCCCTCCATAATATACTTGCTTCATTGACCATGTTGTGTGTCATGATTTTGTATGCTATTTTTGACCCATGAGAAATTTATTTTCGAGCATGTTATAAACTGATTTGAGGCATATTTTGAGCCCCTCTTCAACATTGGAGAAGGGCTCAACATTGTTTGGTGTTTCCATATGTCACTTGTAGTTCAATCCCTTGTTTGGCCTCATTTTTGCATGAGTTGATAGCCCTCTTGGTTTCTGTTTTGGGACCTTGGTCCGAACTAAAAGAGGTCTTATTTTGGCCTATACTTCATGTTTCATTCACACTCTTTTTCTGTTTGGTGATTATTTTATATACTTCATGTTATAGCACCTTTTGGGCCTTGCTTTGCATCCCATTTTTTTAGCATATTTGTATACTGATTTTGAGGCTGCCATATACTGTAAATGTTCATATTTTTGGTCTATCTTCATTGTTGTAGAAGGAATTTTTTCAGTTTGGGTTTTAAAATTTTTCAGTTTGGGTTTTGCTTATATCACTTGCTTCATTACCCCTCTTTTGGCCCCTATTCTTGCATGCTATTTTTGCCATACCTATGCTTGCTGTTTGGCCATGTTTATAACTGTGGAAGTGCGAATTTTGGGACTGTCTATCTTCTGTCTTTGCATTGCGTGTCCATATTGTGCATGTTTAGCATAGTTATAGGCCATTTCGGGTGCCTAATGTTGCATTTCGGGACATTTCCTTGCATTTCATGACATTTCGCTTCATTTCGGGACTGTTTTCCCCCATATTTTGTTGCTGAAATTCTGTTAGTATGCTTGCATATCTTTTTTATCATTTCCATGTCATTTTAGCACTACCTCGGTTTGCGTGCCCGTGTGCACGCATTTCGAGGCACTCCGTTTTTATCCGCCGGCATCCGATGTGAGTGCGGCTGAGGCTCTCTCATGTTAGTATAAGTCCATACTTCATTTTCCATGTCGTTTGAATTGCGTATGCATTGTCTCGGTTTGCGTGCCCGTGTGCACGCATTTCGAGGCACTTCATTTTCTGCCATCGGCATCTTATGTGAGTGCGGCTGAGGCTCACTCATGTTAGTATAAGTCCATACTTCATTTTCCATGTCATTTGCATCTTTATGCTTTAGCATCCTTGCATGCGTGTGAGTGCTACCACCTTATTTTGGTCCATTATTCATGTTTTGTTTAGGGTCTTTCATGTTTTGAGACCCCATAAGCCACTTCATGTAATATCTCACTTTTGGTTCGTTTTCTTGCATGTTTAGTTAGCCTACCATGCTTTTGTTTTCAGCCATTTTACAGGCCTAGAGATAGTCTTATTTTGGCCCATACTTCATATTTGATTAAGGGTCTTTTGCTGTTTGGTGATTATTTGGTATACTTCATGTTTTGGCACCTTTTGAGCCTCATTTTGCATCACATTTTTAGCATATTTGTATACTGATTTTGAGGCTTCCATATACTGTAAATGTTCATATTTTTGGTCCATCTTCAGTGTTGTAGAAGGAAAATTTTCATTTTGAGTTTTGCTTATATCACTTGCTTCATTACCCCTCTTTTGGCCCCTATTCTTGCATGCTATGTTTCCTTTACCTATGCTTGCTGTTTGGCCATGTTTATAACTGTGAAAGTGTATATTTTGGGGCTGTCTAGCTTCTGTCTTTGCATTTCATGTCCATGTTGTGTATGTTTGGCATGGCTATAGGCCATTTCGGGTGCCTAATGTTGCATTTTGGGACATTTTCTTGCATTTCGTATCATTTCGCTTCATTTCGGGACTGTTTTCCCCCATATTTTGTTGCTGAAATTCCATTAGCATGCTTGCATATCTTTTTTTGCCATGTTTCATCGCATTCCATCATCGCCTCGGTTTGCGTGCCCGTGTGCACGCATTTCGAGGCACTCCCTTTTTTATCCGACGGCATCCGATGTGAGTGTGGCTGAGGCTCACTCATGTTGGTATAAGCCCATTTGTCATTTGCATTGCATTTGTCACTGTCTCGGTTTGCGTGCCCGTGTGTACGCATTTCGAGGCACTCCCTTTTTTATCCGACGGCATCCGATGTGAGTGTGGCTGAGGCTCACTCATGTTGGTATAAGCCCATTTGTCATTTGCATTGTATTTGTCACTGCCTCGGTTTGCGTGCCCGTGTGCACGCATTTCGAGGCACTCCCTTTTTTATCCGACGGCATCCGATGTGAGTGTGGCTGAGGCTCACTCATGTTGGTATAAGCCCATTTGTCATTTGCATTGCATCTGTCATCGCCTCGGTTTGCGTGCCCGTGTGCACGTATTTCGAGGCATCTCATTTTCATTGTATCTGTCACCACCTCGGTTTGCGTGCCCGTGTGCACGTACTTCGAGGCATGTCATTTGCATTGTATCTGTCATCACCTCGGTTTGCGTGCCCGTGTGCACGTACTTCGAGGCATCTCATTTGCATTGTATGTGTCATCGCCTCGGTTTGCGTGCCCGTGTGCACGTACTTCGAGGCATCTCATTTTCATTGTATCTGTCATCGCCTCGCTTTGCGTGCCCGTGTGCACGTACTTCGAGGCATCTCATTTTCATTGTATCTGTTATCGCCTCGGTTTGCGTGCCCGTGTGCACGTACTTCGAGGCATCTCAGTTTCATCATTCTGTCATCGCCTCGGTTTGCGTGCCCGTGTGCACGTACTTCGAGGCATCTCAGTTTCATTATTCTGTCATCGCCTCGGTTTGCGTGCCCGTGTGCACGTACTTCGAGGCATCTCATTTTCATTGCATTCCGTCGTTTTCTCGGTTTGCGTGCCCGAGTGCGCGTATTTCGAGGCCTATCATTCCATAGCATTATGTATGTTAGGATTGTATATTAGTTGCATTTCATGCATATCATGCATATTGCATCATGTCCGGAATAGGAATTAACCCGGGCACGGGAAACGAGGTACATTTCGTACTCCGAGTGACTATTGCATCTTGTTCGGGATAGGAGTTAGCCCGAGCATGGGAAACGAGGTACGTTTCGTACTCCGAGTGACGGAACGTGTCTCAATTCCCCAGTCACTGACACTCCAGATTATCCATGATGGAGTTAGGTTTTAGTTGTGTTCATGTGTGCATTCATTCCATATTGAGTTGCACAATTCGACCCCTCGGCCATCATGCATCAAGATGCGTGATTGGTGGCACGAGGTTCGAGGCATGCATACATTTGTGAAAATACATTGCCATGTCCTTGATATGCGTGATTGGTGGCACGAGGATCGAGGCATGCATACACTTGTGAAAATACATTGCTATGCCTCTTTCCTGCTCTCTGTTGCAGGAAATCAAGAATCAGCAGTCTTTCGGGGCTCGGCGCGCTTTCCAAGAATAAATTGCAAAACAGAGGCTAATTGGGGCATCCCAGTGGATTTCCGTGCGAGGCAGCCCAGACATGCATCATCTATCATCTGAAGAAGAATCAAGGCAGTCCCTGGCTTGCATGCCAGTTTATTATTGTTCTTAGATAATTTGTAAATTAATTAGGAATTTGTATATATTTGGACTGTACTATTTATTCGGACCCTCTGCGCGAGGGCATAACTGTAATAAGTGTGCGTGTGTGTGATGTATGTCTTCCAACCCCACGTCTTTCTCCCTTTTATTTATCAGCTTTTGTTGGTTAGATTAGGGCATAGCAACCAATGCCCATTACTCCTGCACTTGTGTGTATATACATATTTGCAGCAAACTTGGCCCAAAAATATTAGGTTGGTAGACCACCAATATGGCCTAACCCCAACCCTCAAGCCAAGATCCACGAATCACGAACCTGGACTCAGCCCAGGTGAGCGGGCAGTGCGTGGTAATTTTTCCATAACCAGCTTGGACCATGGTTTTGGCTCAAGTCCATCCTTGAAGCATTCATAACTCTCTTTCTTCGAAAAATTTGGATGCCCCAAAGAGCTCATTCCCTTATCAAAATCTTGAGATTTAAATACCCATCAAAACTTTTCTCTACATTTAATGTGGGATTGGTAGTTATACACAATTCCCAATACCTCATTCATGAGACCAACTTTATAAGATAATTTCTCATTCAATTTTAATAGTTTTTTATTATTCTTTTTGGGGTGTAAAAACCTTGTTACAAAGAATCTAAACTCATTGAATCTCATTTCAACAAATAATTAGAACCTACTTTAATTTCTCATTAAAGTCACCATAAAACTATTTTTTCTAACATTTTCATGGTGTTTTCGTCCATCTTCTATACTGTTCATATCTTTTCATGGGCATTTTTGATCTCATCTATAGCTTTCATAAATCATTTGTTGCACTCAAGTAAAGGAGTTAGTCTCTTGTAAATCTTTTTGAATTGACTCCAAATATTTTGCAGTATAGCCATTGTTGAGATGACTCGATAACAATTGATGTATCATTTTTTAAAATAGAAATTTACACTATTATACAAAAGCAACACTAGTTCATGTCAAGAAGCCATTTCTCTCTTTACTAAGTGTCAATTTCTTTATTTGGAAAGAAAAAAAAAAAAAGATAAAGGAGAGACATAAGACTTGAACCTTAATAAATTTAATAAAGAAAACTCTTGCAACTTGAATAATATACAATATATAATAAATATTTTATTTTATTTTTATTTATTTAAATTATACATATATCACGTGTACCAACCGCTAATAATAATAAAATGAAATGAATAAGAGACCCATTTCAAGAAGGCTAGACCCCCAATTTACATAATGGAAGACTTAACAGCATCGTTCTGCATTCATTACCGTTATTTTATAAAAGAAATATTTACATACTTAACCATCCATAAGTTACAAGATAGAATAATTACTTAATAATTTTTCTCTGAATGGCGAATTCGTCGGAGAAGAATGTTGGGCAAATTACTTGGAAGTTCTATTTGAAAGAAGAGAGATCTATTTAATCTTACAACAATGATTCATCCCCCCTTTTCCTCCCATCCCCTTTGACCCCCTCTCTCTCTCTCATTGGTTACCTTTTCTTTTTCTTTTTCTTTTTTTTCCTGCTCCCCCAACCACCACCTGCCACGTGGCAAAGGGGGTGAGGGGGTGACCCCCCAAAAGGGGGTCCCAAGCATTATTCTTAATCTTATAACATTTTGGATACTCTCAAAAGTTTATTACGTATTTTTTTTTTCTTCGTTCTTCTCTGTACATTCATTCTTCTCTACCGTTTTCTCTTCATAATTTTCAGCAACCACGCTTTATTTCTTTTCTTTCTCTTTCTAATATATAGTCACCGGCGACCAACAACTACCATTGATTAGGGTTCACCAGTGACCACCGACTCCTTACTTCACCCTCACCAACGGCAAAGGAGACGAGTTTTTGGCGAAAAAGATGAATATCTGATTAGATCTAAACAAAAAATAGTTACCGGAGTACAATCTTTTCTCTATATATGTTTCTCTCCTTCGGTCTCTAAATTTTTCTACCTTTTCTTTGTTATACACTTCTATTTTTCTGTTTTAATGGAGAAAATTTTCAAGCACTGAACAAATTCTTTTCGAGTTTTAGTTACAAGCAGTGAAAACTGCAAATTTTTACAATTTCAATTTTTTAATGCTGAAATGAATCATGTTTTAAAACTCTAAAATTTTGTAGTTTCATAACATGTTTTCAGTTTAATTAATAAAGATAAATGCTTAATAGAATTATACTGTCAAACTATAACATTTTACAGTTTCAAAGCTTGCTTTTCAGTTTGATAAATATTAGAGATTATTTGCTTAAATCCTACAAAAATTGAAAAATAATATATGTTTTTTTTCTCATTGTTTCTTCTTTTTTTTTTTTGTTATGTTTTTTTATTCTTTCAGTTTATCAATATTAGCACATTTTGCTATATTTTTTTATTTCTCCATTTATTCTTTGTTTTTTTCGACAATTTTTTAAACATTCTAGTGAGTCTCTAACGATATTCTTGACGTACAGTGACCATTCTGGACATTCCGTCAACTTTAGAACACTTCGATGATACTCTGGCGAACTTTCGGCGACTTGCCGGTGATGTTGAACATTCCGGCGAGTCTCCCATGACCGTCTGATGGAAATCTAACGATGGTGGGATGTAGTAGCGTTTTTAAATTTATATATTAAAAAAAAAAAAGATTTTGTTGGTAACAATTAAAAATATGTAAGATTGAAAGTATTTGATTTTGGGACTAGATGAGTTTTGAATTTTATGTATACAACTTACTGGTAAGTGCCCCAAAAATGTTTGTAGGGTAGCGGACTCACCCTCAACCCGCCTCATGGCTCATTTTGTAAGGCTTTGTTAAACATATCATTTACATAAAAAATTAAATTGATCAGATCATATTTATCTTATAAAAATAAACGCTAAATATAATTTTAAGAATATATTTTTAAATTTTTTTTTAAAACAAATTATAATAAATATGATTCAATATAATTATCAATTTCTGATTAATTTAATTTTTTATATAAAAAATTCATTCAATGGACCCTATGGTGAGCCCAGGATAAGCCCAATAATACCTCCAATGGAATCACTTGGAACAAGTATGAAGAATCTCATGCCAAAATGAACTAATGATGATTTAGGAACATTCCTGAATTCATATGAGCATGCACATACGCACACAATAAAAATAACAGATTGATAAGGTAAAATAATAAAGAAAAAAGAAAAAAAAAATGGTTATTTGGCGGTGAGAATTGGATTTGCCTCATAAATAGGACAAAGCAAATATATCGACCATGAAATAAAGAGGGAAAAGGGAAGGAATGTAGAAAAGGGTGGGGAGAAAGGTTATAACTCAACCACTGCCACTATATGATAACCACTAGCACTACACCATTACCATTACTTCATCTTAATCAAAGTTGGAAAAGTTTTCCAATTCACATTGCTTTTTGCTTTTTTACTGGGATTATTTTTCATAAACAAAGCTAAGTGGGATCATATGTTGTGTTAAAATATTTAACTGAAAATTAATTGATAATACAAGTGAGAAACGCTTTATGTTTTGGCGAAACTACGTAAATCTCATGTTATTTTAGAGTATATGAACTAGGAAAAGTCTACACTTTACTTCCTCACATAGGACATGCAGAGGTGACACAAATATTAGAGATAAGAAAATGGATTTAGCGACTTGACCTCTTGTATAGGACATGTAGAGGTGACAGAAAGATTAGAGACAAGAAAATGGATTTAGCGACTTGACCCCTCGCATAGGACATGTAGAGGTGACAGAAAGATTAGAGACAAAAAAATGAACTTAGTGACTTGACCCCACGGATAAGACAGGGGTGGGGTGGTGGTGCAGGTGGTGATTGGAGGGGGTCCCAATCACTTCCGCAAGGTTAATTCATATGATATTTAACTTGAACAAGGGGGCCATTGTTTGCACCAAGTTCTCTATCGACAGATGGTCCACTTAATCGAGGACACGTGGCCAAGTCTGAAAGAATGTTCACCAGTTGAAAGTGGGCTCTTCGCATGTGGGTCACCTAGAAGTAATGGGGGAAGTTTTTACCACCAGTTATGGAGTTAGTGGGCACACTTTCAAGAGGAAGCATGAGACAAAGCAGGAGCCTTGCTTTGTCGACAGAAGTTTCAAACAGTTGGTGGCCATGAAATAAACACAAGAAAAGGGAGATCGACAGATAGAAGTGGAGGTTTAGTATACTTGGAAAGCCTAGAAGGGAGATCGTTGGTTTCGATATCCGTATAGCGTTTTTGTGGCCCATCATTGTATGATCCCACACGTCTACACCATAACTGCCACTGTAACTGCCCCCTAACTTTGAATCTTCAAGTCACCTCTACCAAATATTGACTCTTCCCTATCGACCTTCCTTTTCACCATTGTGGGGCATGTCCCTCGTCATTATGAATTATTGGGCACACTTTCAGGAGGAAGCATGAGACAAAGCAGGAGCCTTGCTCTGTCGACAGAAGTTTTAAACAGTTGGTGGCCATGAAATAAACACAAGAAAAGGGAGATCGACAGATAGAAGTGGAGGTTTAGTATACTTGGAAAGCCTAGAAGGGAGATCGTTGGTTTCGATATCCGTATAGCGTTTTTGTGGCCCATCATTGTATGATCCCACACGTCTACACCATAACTGCCACTGTAACTGCCCCCTAACTTTGAATCTTCAAGTCACCTCTACCAAATATTGACTCTTCCCTATCGACCTTCCTTTTCACCATTGTGGGGCATGTCCCTCGTCATTATGAATTATTGGGCACACTTTCAGGAGGAAGCATGAGACAAAGCAGGAGCCTTGCTCTGTCGACAGAAGTTTTAAACAGTTGGTGGCCATGAAATAAACACAAGAAAAGGGAGATCGACAGATAGAAGTGGAGGTTTAGTATACTTGGAAAGCCTAGAAGGGAGATCGTTGGTTTCGATATCCGTATAGCGTTTTTGTGGCCCATCATTGTATGATCCCACACGTCTACACCATAACTGCCACTGTAACTGCCCCCTAACTTTGAATCTTCAAGTCACCTCTACCAAATATTGACTCTTCCCTATCGACCTTCCTTTTCACCATTGTGGGGCATGTCCCTCGTCATTATGAATTATTGGGCACACTTTCAGGAGGAAGCATGAGACAAAGCAGGAGCCTTGCTCTGTCGACAGAAGTTTTAAACAGTTGGTGGCCATGAAATAAACACAAGAAAAGGGAGATCGACAGATAGAAGTGGAGGTTTAGTATACTTGGAAAGCCTAGAAGGGAGATCGTTGGTTTCGATATCCGTATAGCGTTTTTGTGGCCCATCATTGTATGATCCCACACGTCTACACCATAACTGCCACTGTAACTGCCCCCTAACTTTGAATCTTCAAGTCACCTCTACCAAATATTGACTCTTCCCTATCGACCTTCCTTTTCACCATTGTGGGGCATGTCCCTCGTCATTATGAATTATTGGGCACACTTTCAGGAGGAAGCATGAGACAAAGCAGGAGCCTTGCTCTGTCGACAGAAGTTTTAAACAGTTGGTGGCCATGAAATAAACACAAGAAAAGGGAGATCGACAGATAGAAGTGGAGGTTTAGTATACTTGGAAAGTTCAGAAGGGAGATCGTTGGTTTCGATATCCGTATACTATTTTTGTGGCCCATCATTGCATGATCCCACACGTCTACACCATAACTACCACTGTAACTGCCCCTGACTTCGAATCTTCAAGTCCTCTTCACCAAATATTGACTCTTTCCTGTCGACCTTCCTTTTCACCATTGTGGGGGCATGTCCCTCATCATTATGAGTTAGTGGGCACCCTTTCAAGAGGAAGCATGAGACAAAGCAAGAGCCTTGCTCTGTCGACAGAAGTTTCAAACAGTTGGTGGCCATGAAATAAACACAAGAAAAGGGAGATTGACAGATAGAAGTGGAGGTTTAGTATACTTGGAAAGCCTAGAAGGGAGATCGTTCGTTTCGATATCCATATACTATTTTGTGGCCCATCATTGCATGATCCCACACGTCTACACCATAACTGCCACTGTAACTGCCCCATGACTTCGAATTTTCAAGTCCACTCTGCCAAATATTGACTCTTCCCTGTCAACCTTCCTTTTCACCATTGTGGGGCATGTCCCTCATCATTATGAGAAAAAATCGACAGAATATTGTCCACTAAACACAACCACAATCCTTGCAAACTGGGCCACTGAACCACAACACTTGGCCACTCATTGTTACTGTCCTGACTTTGAATCATCAGACTCTGCCAAATATTAATTTCCCCTGTAATTTAATCAAAATATATTCAATGTTGGTAAACTTGAAACTATGTTTGAAATAACCTTTTTCTGTATTGTAATGACTTAAACACAATTGTTGTCCTACATTTTACGTAACAAAAATACACAACTTATTTACATCAAAAACAAAATATACATCTCGGGTTTATAATCAAAAAAATGGGAACTACTTTTTTTTAAAAAAAAGTTCACTCATATTTTCACCTACATTCTGATTGGATATTAGATTAAAAATTCCTCTTTGCACCTATTTTTCCCACATCCTCCCAACAGCTGCTCCATTCAACTAACATTGAATCTTGAA
>NW_021027357.1:20190-71450 GCF_004153795.1 Camellia sinensis
ATACCTTATGCTATGGATGCGTGCATCATTCATCAGTATTGCATGCACCGGGCTCGGCGCATCATGCTAACAGCATTAGTATTTCAAATCTAACTTGAATACATACTACCTGTGCATTTTCACATGTCATTTATAGACTAGCCGAGCCTGCTCTAGTGACATTCCGTATGCGTTGCATTAGGCATTTAAACATGGACTTGGATCATGCATGATTGCTCACATGTTCTTGTTTTGGCATGGAGTACTAGGTGAGCTCTTTATGCTTTAGCATCTCACATGTGTGTGAATGTTAACATGATAGCATGATTACCATGAGGCTAGATGCTTATTTGATGAACTGCTTGAATGCCTGTGGGTGGAGGTTGAATTACCTAAATTAGAATAATGTATTAAAACTGTGAGTTTTAAGCCCACTAGATAGTGGCAAAACCATCTTTTCTAAAGCCCACTTGAGGGCGGCAAAACTTGAATTTTAGCTTACTTGCGACTAGCAAACCATTTTCAAAACAAACATGCAATGTTTTGTTCCAATTTAGGCGATTTGGTCTATACTTGTTTGTTGTGCGCACAATGTAGTAAATCTAGGCTAATAATCGAAATAAGAACGCATAACGTTTTCAAAATAGGATATCACGGTTAGTAGATGCCGATCTTCGGATCGGGCGAGAGGGGGTGCTCATAGCTGACCTTCCCCAATCGTACCCAAGTTCCCAAGCCGAGGCAACTTTGGTGATGGCGGACACGTGGCCTTTGGCACCGAGTCAGGGTTTCCTAAATCCCCCCATAAAAAATATTTAGGTGGCGACTCTATATCTGGCAAAGCAGTCCATGTTTGGCACTTTTTTCAAAATCAGTTTTTCTCAAAATAATTTGCCGAATTTGGACTCTTTGGTTCAAATTAAGAACCGTGACACAAATTGAGTCCGAACTGTAGTAAGGCCCAAGGGCACGTCTACAGCTGCCAGGTGATCTGCAGATAACGAATGCATAAGCCGATTAGAAATTGTAGATGTGCAAAATAAATCAAAGATGAAAACGTGGAGGACTGAGAGTTTTGAATTACCTCTGTCGGCCGCACCGTGTCGAAACACTGCCGCAGGTAGGGGAGGGTCTCCCGAGGTCTCGGCCGGTACTTGCCCTCGAAAACGAGCGAGTAGGGGGTCATGAGGGGCGCCTCCACCTCGAGCTCTGGGGCTAGCGTCGGAAAGTACACAAAAACCAATAACTGTGGAAAACAGGGCAAAAGCCATCAGAATACACAATGCTGAGTGCAGAATTTGAATACAGAATGCTGAGTGCAGAATCCGAATACAGAATGCTGAATGCAGAATGTGAGTACAGAATGTAAAGTGTGCCGTGCGTGCAATGTACAGATAATGAAAAGCAGAAATGTAAATCAAAAAGGGCAAAAAGTACCTCCTAGGCTCTCCAGTAGCCGCCAACTATATTCCCCCGTCCGCGGGAGGTCGCGCTCATATAGCAATAGAGGGTAGCCAAGCTGGCGCCACCCCAGTCATACTGACTGACCTGCGAGAGGTCTACTAGTGCACTCAGTAGATATAGCCCAACGGTGTTCCCCCTATCGGCGAACAGAGTGGTCCCGAAGAGGAACATCAAAAACCCCTGGGTATACTGTGCTACCTCCACGGGAGTCTCGGGCACCCTCCCCCTGAACTGTGTGGAGAACCAGGTATACCGGGCTCGGCTTGAGGATCTGTCGACCGGCGGGCGAGCTCCTAATAGATAAATCCAGGCGGCCTCCCACTCACCCATATCCTCATCATATGGGATCGGCCAGCCTTCCATGTCGAGGCCCGTCAGAATCGCAAAATCAAACGGGGTTATAGTCATGTCCCTGGTAGCAGAGAAATGGAAGGAGTTGGTGGTGTCCCACCATCTCTCTACAAGCGCACCCATCAACGTCCTACTGCCAGGATAGCGGGATATCCCTATACAGAAAGGTCCAAACCTCGCCTGGTCAACCCACTCGCGGACAGCCTCTGGGAGCTCTGCGTACCACTCCCTCGTGACAATGGAGCCATACCCTTGCTTGATACGAGAAGACACCTGCATTCATAATGAACACGTGTATTCAGTTTCAGAATGAAATGAATAAGTTGCGTGCAAATGACATGTATAAGCTGTGTGCAAACCAAATCAGATCCAATGCAGTGGGCTGTGTGTTCACCTCAAAGTTTGAGTCATGTGTTCAACATCAAGTATTTGGGCTGTGTGTTCAGATTTCACAATCAGTGGGTTGTGTGTTCCCCTCAAAGTTTGAGTCGTGTGTTCGACATCAAGTATTTGGGCTATGTGTTCAGATTTCAAGATCAGTGAGCTGTGTGTTCACCTCAAGGTTTGAGCCGTGTGTTCAATATCAAGTATTTGGGTTGTGTGTTCACCTCAAAGTTTGAGTCGTGTGTTCAACATCAAGTATTTGGGCTGTGTGTTCAGATTTCAAGATCAGTGGGCTGTGTGTTCACCTCAAAGTTTGAGCCGTGTGTTCAACATCAAGTATTTGGGCTGTGTGTTCATCTCAAAGTTTGAGCCGTGTGTTCAACATCAAGTATTTGGGCTGCTTGTTCAGATTTCAAGATCAGTGGACTGTGTGTTCACCTCAAAGTTTGAGCCGCGTGTTCAACATCAAGTATTTGGGCTGTGTGTTCAGATTTCAAGATCAGTGGGCTGTGTGTTCACCACAAAGTTTGAACCGTGTGTTCAACATCAAGTACGTGGGCTGTGTGTTCAGATTTCAAAAGCATTGGGCTGCGTGTTCTACTCTCAACAAGTGTGTGTTGTGCGTTCACAATCAATTTATGGGCTGTGTGTTCAAAAATTCAAGTGATTAAGCTGTATGTTCAAAATGCAAACAGAATGCTGTGTCATAGGCTAAAGTGTTTAGAACAAGCTATGTGCTAGAATGAGCAGATAAGCATGGCGAAAGCGTGGAATGCACAGAAAATGCAGACTACGTTACACATGGCAGAAAGTGTAAAAGTGAAGTACATACCTCCTGTGCCTGATGGGAGAGGTGAGACTCCGGCTCCCGCAATAAAAGATCCACCGGTGCTCGATCATCGAAATCAGTAAAATGATAGAAAACTGCCTGAGGGAGGACATGTGTCGGAGGGTCGTACCTCTCAAGAATAAATGGTCGAACCCTCGGAGGCAGAGCCATAATATCTGGAGGACCTCCACCCTGAGGAAAGTGACCAGCCATTTCGAGATATCTGCAAAAAATGAGCAAAATGAGCCAAAATTGAAAAAAGTCAGCAAAAGTCAACTCTCGGGAAATGAAAAAGTCAACAAAAGTCAACTCCCGAGAAAATCTTCCAAATGTTGAGACAAACTTACCTCAAGTGGTGAAAATGAGAAAAGAAGCTCCGAAATCAAAAATTAATCGGTTCAAAGTGAAGAGAACTGAAAGTTTTCGCGAAACAACTTGGCGTAGGGCGTTGGAAAACTCGTATAGAGGGCAGATCTGAGAAACAAAATGCTCTAGGAAGAGAGAGGGACTGATTTCGGACCTGATGTTATGAGCAAAAAGTGTTTGGCTTTGTGTATTTAAAGAAATGAGAGCAAAAAGACCAAACTGCCCCGGATTTGGGCTAGGTGGTCGGCCGACCACCTTTTCTGGTAAGCCGACCACCTCTCTCCCTCAAACCTGGTCGGTGGCCTCCCCCTAGGACCAAACCTGGTCAGTGGTGTTCCCAAGGTGGTCTCCAAGGTCTCTGCAAATTTTGGTGATGATTGGAGTGCCCGGGACCCGAGAAAGCACAAGGAAAGTGCACTTTTCGCTACGAAATCCTTCCGCAGGAACTTTAACTCTAACTTTTGATGCATGTCTCATCGTTACTTGTCGAAAAGTGAGGTGTATCCTTTTTTGAATACGTTGTGACCCCTCCGGAAGGTAAACAGGAGGTCACGATTGAGTCGCACTTGTCGAAACTTGCATTTCTTTGCTCGTTGTTTCGCGTCAAACACGCATTCGAATTTGCACATATCGTGCATTGTTATGCACGTCACTTGCATTCTCATGCATACCACTTGCATTGTTGTGCACATTTCATTGGTATTGTCATACCTCCACGCTTAACTTGCGTTGTCACGCGTATGTCTCTCGCATTGCGATGCACTTTCCCATCGGCACCCTGTTTGTCTGCATTCGATGTAGCATTGAACATGTGTTGCTAACTATGTTGTGCTTGTTAAGTTCTCCTCTTTTGCAGGCACGATATTGTATGTACGGTTCATTTGAAGCTGGTGCAACCAGTCGAATCGCGCAGGTATTGTATCTTCTTCGTGTGAGACGTGGCAAGAATTGAATAAATTCTCCGCATTCTTAAACTGCATGAAATATAGTTGTTGCTTTGCATTCTTACTTAAAACTGTTGCGTGTGCACTTCATTAACACTTGCTGCTTTGCATGATCATGAGTTACGTTCGGCTTGCATATCATTTTGCATCTTGCCTCCTGCCTACGGGCACATCTGTGTTGCCTGTTTGTCTAAGTCTTCAGCCTTGTCAAAAATGGGTCGTCTCTGGGCTTTGACATTCACTCCCGTCACATATGACTTTCGAGTTCTGTCAAAGAGGGGAAACTGTAGACACCCCATTTTTGACTGACCTTAAGACTCAGACGTCACCAACTGAGCGCTCGGTGATGTTGTATATTGTGCTCGTTCTGAGGTTGCGGAGTCTCGGCTGCGAGCCTTGCCTCTGGACTTCGGAGCTCTTTTGTGCTTTGCCTCGATTTGCGAATCAGGTCCTATTTTCTCTGTTTTCTCTTCCCGAAGGGAGAGAGAGGTCTCATAGACCATCTCTCAGTGGCCGTAGGCTACGTTTCGTGATCGTATGCCATTTTTCTCGTTCGAAGCCCAGTTTTTAGTTTTTGGAGCCGTCGGCCGTGTGCCTCAGTTCGGGACCGCTTAACTACCTCTGTTTGCTCCGGTTTTTTGTACACACCTTGCTTCCTCCCTTTTGAGGGACACTGTGGCCCGCGAGACCACCTTCGTGGTCATACGCCACTTCCGGTGCCTAACAGCCTATTTTTGGGACCCCGAACCGCGCGTTTTGGCCTCCGAACCTTCGTTTTGCATCTGTTTTGGTCCATTTTTGGTAGGGACCCTATTTTCATTGCTAGGGAGGTGGTAGGATGGTGGGAGGCCACCTTTTCCTCTGAAAAACTAGTTTTCTCATTTTCTCTCTCCAAAAGCCAGTTTTTCTGACAGAAAGTGAGTTTTTCTCACTTTTGAGCCACAATTTCTGGTTTTTCACACCATCATTGTGTTGTGCTCATCTGGGAGGCCACCAATATGGGTAGGCTTCACACCATCATTGTGTTGTGCTCATCTGGGAGGCCACCAATATGGGTAGGCCGACCAGTAATTCTTCTTGACCCTTTTGAACCCCTCTTAAAAGCAGGTTTTTCTCTCTCTTGGGTCATATTTTCTGGCTTTTCACCACACAGCTGTATTCTACTCATCTGGGAGGCCACCTTTCTAGGGAGGCCGACCATCTTTTTTTGCTTGACCCTTTTGACCCCTGGTCGGCCGACCAGGGGGAGTGGCCAGCCGGCCACCTCAGCTGGTCGGCCAGCTTTCTGCTTTTTGCTCTTCTCAAGTGTGTTCCAGCTGTGCCAGCTATTTTGCACTTGACCCTCTGTCCGAGGGTTTTGTCCCTGTTTTGGTCCTTAAAAGGGGGTTTTGACCCCTTTGCTTGGTTGGTAGGAGGAGTTTGACCCTTTTGGTTAAGCTTCTTGAGGAAGCTTGACCTTTTTGGTCTAGCTTCCTCAAGAAGATTGACCCCTTTGGTCAAGCTTCTTTTAGAAGCTTTGAACCTCCCTCTTGGCTTCTCCAAGAAGCCATACTTCTCTCCCCTATATAACCAACCCTCCATCTCATTTTGCAAGGGTTAGAAAAGATTGGGCTAGAGCATTGCATACTCCTCTCCATAACTCTCCATTCCAAGCTCAAAACATCCTTTTTCTTGACCATTTACACTACACCTCGAAGCCTAACACCTCCACCATCCATTCCAGCACCTTGAAACTCATTTTCAGAGGTTCAAAGCTCACTTTCTTGGTCCAGGGTTGGCTGCATTGCTGTGCTACAAGGGTAGGTCCTCATTTCCCCCATTTTTTCATTATTTTGCTCTATACCATAGCTCCATTTTCAAGCATTTTCAAGCCTTGGTGTAAACTGAAAATAGTCTTATTTTGAGCTCCTCTTCATGTTTGTTTAAGAGTACTTTTCTGTTTGAGGTCTCCTACCCCCTTGTATGCTTTATCTCTCTTTTAGGGCTTATTTTGCACGATATATTAGCCTTATTTGTGAGCATTTTGGGACCTCGACCTAAACTGAAGAAAGTTTTTTTTTGACCTCCTCTTTAAGTTTTATTGAGATGACTTTTCTGTTTGGAGTCATTTTCTTCCTTGCATGCTTCATTTCCCTATGCTTTGAGCCATGCATGTGAGCATTTGCATTGGCCTTGTTTTGGCCTCTTAGCCACTGAAATCCAGTGGATTTTCAGTGGCCTTGATGTGTCTTTGAGCTCCAAAATAATAGAGACGTGACCCTCTCACCCCCCCATTCTCTTTACTAGCATTGTTGGCCTTCCTAAGGGACTCTATTTTGCATGCATTGAAGTCATGTTTTAGGCCTCATTTTGTGGGTTTTAAGGTCTGCCTAAGCTCTGTCAAGAGCCCATTTTTCCATAATTTATGTCTATGATGCATGTGCAAAGCAATCTCATTCAAGGCCTTTCAAAGGGACTTTTCTTTGCATGTTTCCGAGACTGATTTCTGGGCATATTTGGTGGGTTTTAGGGCTGTCATAACTCATTTCCAGAGGTGGTTTTGCCATGTTACATGTCTATCTTGTATGTGCCTAATAACCCCTTGTATGGCCCTCTAAAGGAGCTCATCATTTTTGCATGCATTGGTTGCATTTCTGTGGTTATTTGGGCATATTTTGACATGTTTTATTCACAGTTTTTGGCTGGTTTGATGAGTTCTCATACGCTTCATATACATGCCATGTAAACCGTGTTTGCTAGCCAAATTTGCATGCTATTTTAGTCCATCATGTTAGCACTTTTTGGCCATGCTTTAAACTAGAAATGTGCATGTTTTAGGACTGCCTTGACTCTGTCTTTGTAGTTATAATTCAAAGACATATGCCTAGCTTTGAGTTTCGAGACTTATTTCATGCTTTAAACTAGTCCATCTGGCCATGCTTTAAACTAGTCCATCTGTCTTTGCAATTTTTGGCCATGCTATTTTAGTTATAATTCAATACATGTGCCTAGCTTTGAGTTTCGGGGCTTATTTCATGCGTCGGGTGCCATATTTCCATGTTTCGGGACCATTTAGCATCATGTTTCAGTGCTGGAAATTACATGTTTGTATGCCATCTTTCATCCCTCGCCATGCTTGGGTAGAGTGGCATTTTATGCCTTAGGTTCGGTCCTTGGTATGCGTGCACGTGTGCACACATTTCGGTTGTCTCTTTTCCACCATGGCCACTGATGTGAGTGTGGCTGAGGTCCACTCATATTGGTGTAAGTCTATCGTGCATTGTGTATGCCATTTCAATCCATAGCATCGCGTATGCTAGGTTACATTTTAGAGCATTGCGTATGCCATGTTACATCACGCGCATTGTGTATGCCATTTTAGTACGGAGCATTGCGTATGCTAGGTTGCATGTTAGTCGCATTGTGCATGCCATTCCATTTGCATGGTGCTTGGAATAGGGTTTAGTCGAAGCGCGGGAAGCGAGGGGCGTTTCGTACTCCAAGTGACGAAACGTGCCTCGATTTTCGGTCCCCGACGTTCTTGATTATCTATGATAGAATTGTTGGCTTCATATGTTCATACCTGCATTCATGTCATATTAAAACGTGCAATTCGGTCTCTCGACCATCATGCATCGAGATGCGAGATTGGTGGCTCGAGAACCGAGGTCCACACTCCCTAGAGCTTGTCCAAGGACGGGGAGGAGTGGTCGCGCACACATATGTTGAAAATACATTGCTTTCTCTCTTTCTTGCCTTTGTTGCAGAAAAACCAAAGTCCAAGGGCAGAAAGTGGTCGGCCGACAAGGTTTTCTGGTAGGCCGACCACCTTTTTTGGTTTTCACCATGAGGAGTGGTCGGCAGGGGGTTTCTAAGCCAATACCTGGTCGGTGGCTTTCCCAAGGTGGAGTTTCGGCCTCCTGGAGCTTTGTGTAAGTTTCTGAAATCAGCTGCAGTCAATCAATACAGTAAGATGTTCAAGTTCAATATGTCATCAGAAGTATGATAAATGCGAGAAAATTAAAAAGTACCTGGAAACCGAGGATGGACAGCTGCGCCTCTCTCCGCAAGACCATGCCCTCGAGCAAGGCCACTAATCCGAGCATCCCATCCATGTACTCTCTGGGTGGCTGCAAATACAAGCTCAGATCATCAATGACTGAATGAATGCCTAAGTATCTGAGTGATAAATGAAAAGCAGTGGAGCCTGCCGGTGGTGAGTCAGGGTCACTAACATATCGATGATCAGGCATAGGAGGCTCTATCGGAATCGGGTAGGAACTCCCGTATCGCCAACCCGTCAATTCGGTCGGAATGTCTATCCATCCTGCATGATAATAAGTCGGGGGAATCGGAGGGACCAGTCCAACCCCACCCCTAGATGTACCAGCCCTACTGGTCGAAGGAATGTCTCTAGCTCGGGTACGACTCGAGGATGGCATGCCAGTAGACCTCCTCGTGGGAGTACGGACACCTGCCAATGGAGGCATCAAATATGTGTGACGGTAGGTCGCGTACTCCCCCTCCTCCAAATGTAGCAATACATCAGTACCCAGCATGGCACTAGTAACCTCCTAGGGAGTGAGCCTCCCGGAAGTACGCATGTCGACTGGAGGTACTGAGGGGATGTCCTGATGAGGGTAGCCCATCGTCTGGCGCATGAAGCGTTCCCTCAAGAACCAGGCCCTACCAACCGGCCCCTCAAACAGAATCTTATACCAAGAGGCGGCCCATCCTCCGGCAAGCTGAAATCGGAGGTCCCCGCCTAAAGGCACCCAGGGCTGCCAAGTGATCTGCAGATAACCAATGCATAAGCCGATTAGAAATCGTGGATGTGCAAAATAAATCAAAGATGAAAACGTGGAGGACTGAGAGTTCTAAATTACCTCTATCGGCGGCACCGTGTCGAAATACTGTCGCAGGTAAGGGAGGGTCTCCCGAGGTCTCGGCCGGTACTGGCCCTCGAAAACGAGCGAGTAGGGGGTCATGAGGGGCGCCTCCACCTCAAGCTCTGGGGCTAGCGTCGGAAAGTACGCAAAAACCCATAACTATGGAAAACAGGGCAAAAGCCATCAGAATACAGAATGCTGAGTACAGAATCTGAATATAGAATGCTAAGTGCAGAATCCGAATACAGAATGCTGAATGCAAAATGTGAGTACAGAATGTAAAGTGTGCCGTGCGTGCAATGTATAGATAATGAAAAACAGAAATGTAAATCAAAGAGGGCAGAAAGTACCTCCCAGGCTCTCCAGTAGCCGCCAACTATGTTCCCCTGTCCGCAGGAGGTCGCGCTCATATAGCAATAGAGGGTAGCCAAGCTGGTGCCACCCCAGTCATATTGACTGACCTGCGAGAGGTCTACTAGTGCACTCTGTAGATATAGCCCAACGGTGTTCCCCCTATCGGCAAACAGAGTGGTCCCGAAGAGGAACATCAAAAACCCCCGGGTATACTATGCTACCACCACAGGAGTCTCAGGCACCCTCCCCCAGAACTGCGTGGAGAACCAGGTATACCGGACTCGGCCTGAGGATCTGTCGACCGGCGGGCGAGCTCCTAATAGATAAATCCAGGCGGCCTCCCACTCACCCATATCCTCATCATATGGGATCGGCCAGCCTCCCATGTCGAGGCCCGTCAGAATCGCAAAATCAAACGGGGTCATAGTCATGTCCCCGGTAGCAAAGAAATGGAAGGAGTTGGTGGTGTCCCACCATCTCTCTACAAGCGCACCCATCAACGTCCTACTGGCAGGATAGCGAGATATCCCTGTACAGAAAGGTCCAAACCCCGCCTGGTCAACCCACTCGCGGACAGCCTCCGGGAGCTCTGCGTACCACTCCCTCGTGACAATGTAGCCGTACCCTCGCGTGATACGAGAAGACACCTGCATTCATAATGAACACATGTATTCAGTTTCAGAATGAAATGAACAAGCTGCGTGCAAATGACATGTATAGGCTGTGTGCAAACCAAATCAGATCCAATGCAGTGGGCTGTGTGTTCACCTCAAAGTTTGAGCCGTGTGTTCAAGATCAAGTATTTGGGCTGTGTGTTCAGATTTCAAGATCAGTGGGCTGTGTGTTCACCTCAAAGTTTGAGTCGTGTGTTCGACATCAAGTATTTGGGCTGTGTGTTCAGATTTCAAGATCAGTGGGCTGTGTGTTCACCTCAAGGTTTGAGCCGTGTGTTCAATATCAAGTATTTGGGCTGTGTGTTCACCTCAAAGTTTGAGTCGTGTGTTCAACATCAAGTATTTGGGCTGTGTGTTCAGATTTCAAGATCAGTGGGCTGTGTGCTCACCTCAAAGTTTGAGCCGTGTGTTCAACATCAAGTATTTGGGCTGTGTGTTCAGAGTTCAAGATCAGTGGACTGTGTGTTCACCTCAAAGTTTGAGCCGTGTGTTCAACATCAGGTATTTGGGCTCTGTGTTAAGATTTCAAGATCGGTGGGCTGTGTGTTCACTTCAAAGTTTGAACCATGTGTTCAACATCAAGTACTTGGGCTGTGTGTTCAGATTTCAAAAGCATTGGGCTGCGTGTTCTACTCTCAACAAGTTTTTGCTGTGCGTTCACAATCAATTTATGGGCTGTGTGTTCAGAAATTCAAGTGATTAAGCTGTGTGTTCAAAATGCAAACAGAATGTCGTGTCATAGGCTAAAGTGTTTAGAACAAGCTATGTGCTAGAATGAGCAGATAAGCATGGCGAAAGCGTGGAATGCACGGAAAATGCAGACTACGTTACACATGGCAGAAAGTGTAAAAGTGAAGTACATACCTCCTATGCCTGATGGGAGAGGTGAGACTCCGGCTCGCAATAAAAGATCCACCGGTGCTCGATCATCGAAATCAGTAAAATGATAGAAAACTGCCTGAGAGAGGACATGTGTCAGAGGGTCGTACCTCTCAGGATTAAATGGTCGAACCCTTGGAGGTAGAGCCATAATATTGGATCATCTCCGGCACCTAGAGGACCTCCACCCTGAGGAAAGTGACCAGCCATTTCGAGATATCTGCAAAAAGGAGCAAAAATGAGCAAAATGAGCCAAAATTGGAAAAAGTCAACAAAAGTCAACTCTTGGGAAATGAAAAAGTCAACAAAAGTCAACTCCTGAGAAAATCTTCCAAATGTTGAGACAAACTTACCTCAAGTGGTGAAAATGAGAAAAGAAGCTCCGAAATCAAAAATTAATCGGTTCAAAGTGAAGAGAACTGAAAGTTTTCGCGAAACAACTTGGCGTGGGGCGTTGGAAAATGCGTATAGAGGGCAGATCTGAGAAACAAAATGCTCTAGGAAGGGAGAGGAACTGATTTCGGACCTGATGTTATGAATAAAAAGTGTTTGTTTTTGTGTATTTAAAGAAATGAGAGCAAAAAGACCAAACTACCCCGGATTTGGGCTAGGTGGTCGGCTGACCACCTTTTCTGGTAGGCCAACCACCTCTCTCCCTCAAACCTGGTCGATGGCCTCCCCCTGGGACCAAACTTGGTCGGTGGTGTTCCCAAGGTGGTCTCCAAGGTCTCTGCAAATTTTGGTGATGATTGGAGTCCCCGGGACCCAAGAAAGTACAAGGAAAGTGCACTTTTCGCCGCGAAATCCCTCCGCAGGAACTTCAACTCCAACTTTCGATGCGTTTCTCATCGTTACTTGTCAAAAAGTGAGGTGTATCCTTTTTTGAATACGTTGCGACCCCTCCGGAAGGTAAACCGGAGGTCGCGATTGAGTCGTACTCGTCGAAACTTGCATTTCTTTGCTCGTTGTTTCGCGTCAAACACGCATTTGAATTGGCACTTATCCTGCATTGTTATGCACGTCACTTGCATTCTCATGCATACCACTTGCATTGTTGTGCACATTTCATTGGTATTATCATACCCCCACGCTTACCTTGCGTTGTCACGCACGTGTCTCTCGCATTACGATGCACTTTCCCATCAGCACCCTGTTTGTCTGCATTCGATGTAGCGTTAAACATGTGTTGCTAACTATGTTGTGCTTGTTAAGTTTCCCTCTTTGGCAGGCACGATATTGTATGTACGGTTCATTTGAAGCTGGTACAACCAGACGAATCGTGTAGGTATTGTATCTTCTTCGTGTAAGACGTGGCGAGAATTGACTAAATTCTCCGCATTCTTAAACTGCATGAAATATAGTTGTTGCTTTGCATTCTTGCTTAAAACTGTTGCGTGTGCGCTTCATTACAACTTTTTTCTTTGCATGATCATGAGTTACGTCCGGCTTTGTGCATATCATTTTGCATCTTCCCTCCTGCCTGCGGGCACGCCTACGAGCACATCTGTGTTATCTTGCCTGTTTGTCTAAGTTTTCGGCCTTGTCAAAAATGGGTCGTCTCTGGGTTTTGACATTCACTCCCGTCACGTATGACTTTCGAGTTCTGTCAAAGAGGGGCAACTGTAGACACACCATTTTTGACCAACCTTAAGACTCAGACGTCACCAACTGAGCGCTCGGTGATGTTGCATATTATGCTCATTCTGAGGTTGCGGAGTCTCGGCTGCGAGCCTTGCCTCCGGACTACGGAGCTCTTTTGTGCTTTGCCTCGATTTGTGAACCAGGTCCTGTTTTCTCTATTTTCTCTTCCTGAAGGGAGGGAGAGGTCTCGTAGACCATCTCTCAGTGGCCGTAGGCTACGTTTCGTGGTCGTAGGCCATTTTTCCCGTTTGGAGTCCAGTTTTCCCGTTTTTGGAGCCGTCGGCTGTGTGCCTCATTCGGGACCACTTAACTACCTCCGTTTGCTCCGATTTTTGGTACACACCTTGCTTCCTCCCTTTTGAGGGACACTGTGGCCTGGGAGACCGCCTTCGTGGTCATACGCCACTTCCGGTGCCTAACAGCCTGTTTTCGGGGCCCCGAACCGCGCGTTTTGGCCCCTGAACCGCGCGTTTTGCTTCCGTTTTGGTCCATTTTTGGTAGAGACCCTATTTTCATTGCTAGGGAGGTGGTAGGATGGTGGTAGGCCACCTTTTCCCCTAAAAAACCAGTTTTCTCATTTTCTTCCTCCAAAAGCCGATTTTTCTGACAGAAAGTTGGTTTTTCTCACTTTTGAGCCACAATTTTTGGTTTTTCACACCCTCGTTGTGTTGTGCTCATCTGGAAGGCCACCAATATGGGTAGGCCGACCAGTAATTCTTCTTGACCCTTTTGAACCCCTCTTAAAAGCAGGTTTTTCTCTCTCCTAGGTCACATTTTCTAGCTTTTCACCACACAGCTGTATTCTACTCATCTGGGAGGCCACCTTTCTAGGGAGGCCGACCAGCTTTTTTGCTTGACCCTTTTGACCCCTAGTCAGCCGACCAGGGAGAGTGGCAGGCCGGCCACCTCAGCTGGTCGACCAGCTTTCTGCTTTTTGCTCTTCTCAAGTGTGTTCCAGCTGTGCCAGCTATTTTGCACTTGACCCACTGTCCGAGGGTTTTGTCCCTATTTTGGTCCTTAAAAGGGGGTTTTGACCCCTTTGCTTGGTTGGTAGGAGGAGTTTGACCCTTTTGGTCAAGCTTCTTTTAGAAGCTTTGAACCTCCCTCTTGGCTTCTCCAAGAAGCCTTACTACTTTCCCTCTATATAACCAACCCTCCATCTCATTTTGCAAGGGTTAGAAAAGATTTGGCTGGAGCATTGCATACTCCTCTCCATAACTCTCCATTCCAAGCTCAAAACACCCTTTTTCTTGACCATTTACACTACACCTCTAAGCCTAACACCTCCACCATCCATTCCAGCACCTTGGAACTCATTTTCAGAGGTTCAAAGCTCACTTTATTGGTCTAGGGTTGGCTGCATTGCTGTGCTACAAGGATAAGTCCTCATTTCCCCCATTTTTGCATTATTTTGCTCTATACCTTAGCTCCATTTTCAAGCATTTTTGAGCCTTGGTGCAAACTGAAAATAGTCTTATTTTGAGCTCCTCTTCATGTTTGTTTAAGAGTACTTTTCTGTTTGAGGTCTCCTACCCCCTTGTATGCTTTATCTCTCTTTTAGGGCTTATTTTGCACGATATATTAGCCTTATTTGTGAGCATTTTTGGACCTCGACCTAAACTGAAGAAAGTTTTTTTTTTTGACCTCCTCTTTAAGTTTTATTGAGATGACTTTTTTGTTTGGAGTCATTTTCTTCCTTGCATGCTTCATTTCCCCATGCTTTGAGCCATGCATGTGAGCATTTGCATTGGTCTTGTTTTGGCCTCTTAGCCACTGAAATCCAGTGGATTTTCAGTGGCCTTGATGTGTCTTTGAGCTCCAAAATAATAGAGGGGTGACCCTCTCACCCCCCATTCTCTTTACTAGCATTGTTGGCCTTCCTAAGGGACTCTATTTTGCATGCATTGAAGTCATGTTTCAGGCCTCATTTTGTTGGTTTTAAGGTCTACCTAATTTCTGTCAAGAGCCCATTTTTCCATAATTTATGTCTATGATGCATGTGTAGAGCAATCTCATTCAAGGCCTTTCAAAGGGACCTTTCTTTGCATGTTTCCGAGACTGATTTCTGGGCATATTTGGTGGGTTTTAGGGCTGTCATAACTCATTTCCAGAGGTGGTTTTGCCATGTTACATGTCTATCTTGTATGTGCCTAATAACCCCTTGTATGGCCCTCTAAAGGGGCTCATCATTTTTGCATGCATTGGTTGCATTTCAGTAGTTATTTGGGCATATTTTGACATGTTTTATTCACTGTTTTTGGCTGGTTTGATGAGTTCTCATACGCTTCATATACATGCCATGTAAACCGTGCTTGTTAGCCAAATTTGCATGCTATTTTAGTCCATCATGTTAGCACTTTTTGGCCATGCTTTAAACTTGAAATGTGCATGTTTTAGGACTGCCTTGACTCTGTCTTTGTACTTCATGGCCAAATAATGCTTTCTTTGCATAGTTATAATTCAATACATGTGCCTAGCTTTGAGTTTCAGGGCTTATTTCATGCGTCGGGTGCCATATTTCCATGCTTCGGGACCATTTAGCATCATGTTTCAGTGCTGGAAATTACATGTTTGTATGCCATCTTTCATCCCTTGCCATGCTTGGGTAGAGTGGCATTTTATGCCTTAGGTTCGGTCCTCGATATGCGTGTACGTGTGCACACATTTCGGTTGTCTATTTTCCACCATGGCTACTGATGTGAGTGTAGCTAAGGTCCACTCATGTTGGTGTAAGTCCATCGTGCATTGTGTATGACATTTCAATCCATAGCATCGCGTATCCTAGGTTGCATTTTAGAGCATTGCGTATGCCATGTTACATCACGCGCATTGTGTATGCCATTTTAGTACGGAGCATTGTGTATGCTAGGTTGCATGTTAGTCGCATTGTGCATGCCATTCCATTTGCATGGTGCTTGGAATAGGGTTTAGATGGGAAGTGAGGGATGTTTCGTACTCCAAGTGACGAAACGTGCCTCGATTCCCAGTCCCTGACGTTCTTGATTATCTATGATAGAATTGTTGGCTTCATATGTTCATACCTGCATTCATGTCATATTAAAATGTGCAATTCGGTCTCTCGGCCATCATGCATCGAGATACGTGATTGGTGGCTCGAGAACCGAGGGCCACACTCCCTAGAACTTGTGCAAGGATGGGGAGGAGTGGTCGCGCACACATATGTTGAAAATACATTGCTTTCTCTCTTTCTTGCCTTTGTTGCAGAAAAACCAGAGTCCAGGGGCAGAAAGTGGTCGGCCGACCAGGTTTTCTGGTAGGCCGACCACCTTTTTTGGTTTTCACCATGAGGGGTGGTCGGCAGGGGGTTTCTAAGCCAGTACCTGGTCGGTGGCTTTTCCAAGATGGAGTTTTGGCCTCCTGGAGCTTTGTGTAAGTTTCTAAAATCAGCTGCAAACAATGGCGAGACAAAGCATCGCGATGGAATTTACCAACAAAGCGCATCGAGCATGCATGCATCCATTATCATCCAAAACAGAGCCGGGGCAGTCCATTTGCATGCCAGTTTATAGCTTACTTAGCTAATTTGTTAATTAGTTAGTGGTTGTGTAATAATTAACCGTAATTCGTTATTCATTTCAGACAGTATTATTTATTCGGACCCTCCGAGCGAGGGCACAATTGTAATAAGTGTGCGTGCGTGTGATGTATGTCTTCCAACCTCACGTCTTTCTCTCTTTTATTTACCTGCTTATGATGGTTAGATTAGGGCATGTTTCAATTAGCATACTTATGCTTGCATGTTTGCATCATTCATCTGTCTTATATGCACCGGGCTCGGCGCATCATACTAACTGCATTTGTATTTCAATTTCGAGTTGAATACTTGTTAATTGTAGTATTTCACATGCCATATTTAGAATAGCCGAGCCTATCTTAGTTGCATTTTGCATGTGTTGCATTAGGCATTTCTGTATAGTTAGGATCATGCATGGATTTCTAACATAGCTTTTGTTTTGGCTTGGAGTACTCGGTAAGTGTTTATACTTTAGCATCCTTGCATGCGTGTGGCTGACTGACATGATAGCATGCTTACCATGAGGCTAATTGCTTATGTGATATAACTCCCTGAATGCCTGTGGGTGAAGGTTGGGTTATTTGAATTGGAACAATTCATTAATTGTGAGTTTTAAAGCCCACTAGATAGTGGCAAAATATCTTGTTTTCTAAGCCCACCTGAGGGTGGCAAATCCACATTTTAGCCTACTTGCAGGTAGCACCATCAAACCATTTTCAAATAAACAAACATGAAATGTTTTGTTCCAATTCAGGCGACCCAGTCTATACTTGTATAGTGTGCGCATCACGTAGTAAATCTAGGCTAATAACCGAAATAAGAACACATAATGTTTTCAAAACTCGATATCATGATTAGTAGAGGCTGATCTTTGATCGGGCGAGTGGGGGTGCTCACGAAGTGACCTTTCCCAATCGTACCCAAGTTCCCGAGCCGAGGCGACTTTGGTGATGACGGAAACGTGGCCTTAGGCAAATGAGTCAGGGTTTCCTAAATTCCCCAAAAAAAAATATTTAGGTGGCGACTCTGTATCTGGCAAAGCAGTCCATGTTTGGCACTTCTTTCAAAAAATCTATTTTCAAAAACGATTTGCCAGATTTGGACTCTTTGATGATTCATCGGTCTTGCATTGCACTTTGCGAGATTAGATACAGGACCGTGACATTTGAGTCCTGAGCTGTAGTGAGCCTAATGAACAAAACAGGGGGGATTCCCTCCCGGGATGTTCGGGGACGTCTACCGGAAGGTGGTACCAGGGTGGAAGACCATCTTTTGCTTTGGAAACCACTTTTCTCCCCGTCAACCGATTTTTTGGTCGGGAAATTGGTTTTCTTGGTCTTTGGGCCACATTTACTGGTCTCCCGCCATACCTTGGGCTTGCTTTCAGTGTGGAGACCACCAATACCCTTGGCCGACCACTTTTTATCTGGAAGACCACTTGCCCTGGTTGGCCGACCACCTTTTCTGGTCGGCTGGTTTCCTCATGTTTCGTCAGATTGTGTGGATGCCAGCTGTACCAGTTGGAAGGCACAGACTGTATCCTCCATACACGTGTATGGAGGATTTGCATCCAAGCTTTTAGCTTCTTGAGGAAGCTTTAGCTTCAAACCTCTATAAGAGAGGCCCTCACTCTCCTTTGCACAAGTTCAGAATTTGGTTGAAGGCAAAAATACATATCTCTCTCTATATCTCTATATTTTTGCTCAAAGTGTGTATTGTTCTTGACCTATTGCACCACACCTCATAGCCATACACCTCCACCATTGTTCTGAGGTTCTTGGAGGGTATTTTTAGAGGTTGAAGAGTTGGTTTTTAGTCCCAAAACTTGCTGGTTTTGTTTCCCAAAACTTGCTGGTTTTGTTGAGCTTCAAGGGTAACTCCATTTCCCTCTTTTTAAGCTCTATCTTGATCATTCTCTTAGCCATACTTGCATGCATATTTAGGCTTTGTTGTCAACTGAAAAAAGCTTCATATTTAAGTGTTTTTCATGTTTGTTTAAGGCACTTTTGGTGTTGAGGGTCATCTACCCTCCTGCATGCTCTATTTAGCCTTGTTTTATGCCATGCCATGAGACCTTTGTGTTGATATTTTCTTGGCCTTTTAGCCACTGAAATCCAGCAGATTTTTAGTGGTTGGCATGTGGTTTTGAGGGCCTAAATTAGAGAAGGGAGACCCTCTCTCTTTTGGCCTTGTTTGTTTGCATTTTTGGCCTTTCAAAGGAGCACATACTTGCATTTTTGCATTTTTGGTTCAAGCCCTTTTTGGTGACTTTTGGGACCTTCCTAGACTCTGTCTATGGCTGGTTTGGTCACCGTAGGTTCGCCTCTTGCATGTGTAGAATAATCCCTTTCATGGCTTATCAAAGTAGCACCTCATTCTTGCATGTATTGGTCATGTCTCAGTGGGTTTTGGCCATCATTTGGCATGCCATGATTCTATTTTTGGCTGGTTTGATAGCCTCTCATATGCTTCATATGCTTGTAGTGTAAATCATGTTTACTAACTTGAATTGCATGATGTTTTGGCCCTCTATTCTAGCATATTTTGGCCATGATCCAAACTGATTTTGTTCATATTTTGGGCTGCCTTAGCTCTATTTTGAGGCCTCTTGGTCGAATGATGCTTTCCATGCATGCTTGTAGTGTAATAGCCTTGCCTAGCTTTGAGTTTTGAGATCCCTTGCATGCTTAACTTGAGGTATTTGCATGTTTTGGCATTATGAGGAATGTTATTTCAAAACTTATTTCTTGGCCATATTCTCATATTTGTCACTCTTTCAATGTGCTTGAGAGTTGCATCATTATACCCCATTTGTGAGCCATTGCATGAGCTTCATTTTTGTACCTTTCAAGCCATCATCTTAGTTCACTTTTGCTCCTATTTTGGCATGCATAGGGTCTGTTTGGAGTTGGTTCGGCCATTTGAGCATTGCCTTGCATGCCTATAGTGTAATACACTTCACTAGTTTCGGTGCTTGAGCCATTCAACATGCCTATAGTCTGTTTAAATCATTTGGAGTCATTTTCTATGCCATTTCAGAGTTAGAACATGTGTCCTTGCACTCTATCTTTCATCCTTTTCAATGCGTTTGGAAAGTTGTGTTTTATGCCTTAGGCTTGGGGCCATTGCATTGGGCATGTTTGCATGAGTTTTGGAGCCTTGTTTTCATCATATTTGGCCACTGATTTGGGTGTGGCTGAGGCCCATCCATTTTGGTTTAAGTCCATTTTGCATTGAGTATGCCATTGTAGTCCATAGCATTGAGTATGCCATGTTGTCGCATGATTGATATTGCATTGTGCATGCCTTGTTCATCTCATTATGTATGTTAGTTTCTATGTGCATTGTGTATGCTAAGTGTCATATGCATTGAGTATGCCATTGTTAGTTCATAGCAGTGTGTATGCTAGTTGCATGTTTGCATGTTATCCTTTGCATGTTTGCATGACTTAGTTGTATTGTATTTAGGTTGCGTATTTGGAGTCGCATTGTGCATGCCATGTTTGTTGCATTATGTTTGGGATAGGAGTTAGCTCCAAACACGGGGAACGAGGGACGTTTCATGCTTGAAATGATGAAACGTGCCTCGATTCCCGATCACCGACACTCTTGACTACCCATGACGGAGTTGTTGGCTTTAGGTGCTTGTATGTGCATTCATTTCACATCGAGTCGTGCAATTCGACTCCTCGGCCATCATGCATCGAGATGCGTGATTGGTGGCCCAAGGGTCAAGGACTACACTCCCTTAAGCTTATGCAATGATGGGGAGAGTGGTCGGGCACACATGTGTTGCGAATACTTTACCATCTCTCTCTCTTGCCTTCTGTTGCAGAAAACCAGAAACCAGGGGCAGAAACTGGTCGGCCGACCAGATAAAGTGGCAGGCCGACCACTTTTTCTGGTTTTCACCACAAAAGGTGGTCGGCCGGTGGTCTCCAAGGCCAATATCTGGTCGGCAGCCTTCCCACAGGTTCCCTTGGTGGAGTTTCAGCCTTCTGGAGCTTTGTGCAGTGTTCTGAGGTCAATTACAAACAGAGGCAAGTCGGGGCATCGCGAGGGATTTCCGAACAAGGCAATTCAAGCATGCATGCGTCCTTCATCATCCGAGGCAGAGCTGAGGCAGTCCACTTCACATATTTTGCATGCTTATTTAATTGCTAATTTAGTTAATTTTTTGATTCATTAGAGTTGTGTAATAATTAGCTATAGCTTGTTATTCATTTTGTTGTGTAATAACTAGTTTAATTAGATTAGATTAGATTGGTTTAGCTTAGCTAGTTAGCTTGTTATTCGGACCCTCCGTCGAGAGGCCACAATTGTTGTAATAAGTGTGCGTGTGTGTGATGCATGTCTTCCAACCCCCATTTCTTTCTCCCTTTTATTTACTAGCTTACGATAGTTAGTTTTAGGGCATGTTTCAATTAGCATTCTTATGCTCGCATGTTTGCATCCATTCATTTGTCTTGCATGCACCAGGCTCGGCACATCATACTAACTGCATTGTATTTCAATTCCTGTTTGAATACATTTATCAAATTGCATTTCACATGACATTTTAGAATAACCGAGCCTATCTTAGTTGCATTTTGTATGGGTTGCATTAGGCATTCTTGACATAAACTAGGATCATGTATTGATTACTAACTAGTTTCTGTTTTGGCTTAGAGTACTCAGTGAGTATTTATACTTTAGCATCCTTGCATGTATGTGAGTGACTGCCATGATAGCATGCTTGCCTTGAGGCTAACTGCTTATGTGATATAACTGCCTAATTGCCTGTGGGCGAAGGTTGGATTACTTGAATTGGAACAATTCATTGATTGCGAGTTTTAAGCCCACTTAAGAGTGGCAAATCACCATGTTTTTCTAAGCCCACTTGAGGGTGGCAAAATTTGCATTTTAGCCTACTTGCGAGTAGCAAACCGTTTTCAAAAACAAACGGATATGCAATGCTTTGTTCTAAATTAGGCGATCTAGTCTATACTTGTGTGTTGTGTGCATCACTTAGTAAATTCTAACTAATTAACCGGAATAAGAACACATGTGTTTTCAAAAACTAGATATCATGCTTAGTACAGACCAATCGTACCTAAGTTCCCGAGCTGAGGCAACTTTGGTGATGACGAACACGTGGCCTTAGGCACGAGTCAGGGTTTCCTAAATTCCCTCAAAATAAAATATTTAGGTGGTGACTCTGTATCTGGCAAAGCAGTCCATGTTTGACACTTCTTTCTTAAAAATCAGTTTTTCAAAACAATTTGCCGGATTTTGACTCTTTGGTGATTTATCAATCTCACATCGCACATTGTGAGATCAGATTAAGAACCGTGACAAATGAGTCCGAACTGTAGCATGAGGCCCTCGGGGCGCGTCCACACGACCTCATGTCCTTCGACGGCATCCGATACCACGAACATCGTCGAACACCTTTGCCTACTTGGCACTACTAATCACTACATTCGTCCACTCTCCATCTCCGGCCACCAAATTCAGCAACTCATCAAATATATTTCTCAATTTTTATTTTTATTTGTTTTCAAAATATTTTTTATAAATCAAACAAGTTTTCTATTTTTTTTTTTAAACTAAAAATTGAAAGCTAAAAATGTTAACAAACAAGGCCTTAGAATTGGTTTTTTTTAATCAAGTTTTTTAGTTGAGTTTTCATAACTTATTTTAAAAATATTTTTTGAAAGATTAAAAATTAATTTGACAAAAATAAATAACAAAAAATATATTTTGAATTTTTTAAAATTATTTATTCTTCAAAAAAGTGAAAATCAAATGAAAATAATGTATTTTTTTATTTTTTCGCCAAATTAGTTTTTAAAAATTTTAAGAAAACATATTCTTAAATTATTTTTTTGAACTAATATTCTTAAAAATTCAACCAAACATATTTGTATTTAAATTGGACTTTTTAAAAAACATCTAAAAACCCAAAAAATAAAAAATGTTCATTAAGCGCTTTAACAATATACATTGCCAAACACAGTTCTATTTAAGAAAGACTTTTTGTGAAGGACTTTGGTTAAAGTCCATTGTTAAATTTTAATATTTTCAATTTATCCAAATTTATATAAGAAGAGATTTTAACCAATGGAATTTAAAGTTCAATTCTATTATCCGAAATTTTCAACGTCGATGTATATTTGTAATTTATTCAAAATTATATAAGAGAAAGAGGCAATAAAATAAAATATAAAAGATAAAAATAAAATTAATAATAAATAAATAAAAGAAGAAGAAGAAGAAGAAGAAGAAGAAGAAGAAGATCAAGAGAGGGGAGAGGAGATAGTGATTGACAACTTGGCTCACGCGGAGAGGAGGGGGAGACGGAATGAGTGAAACGGTAGGCTTGGATACGATTTTTTTTTAAAATTTAATTATTGTAAGGCCTCTATACACTCCTGAAAGCTCAGTTTCCTCGCTTGTGGTTGACCCTAGTTTTCCGTAATAGCCTAGAATCTAGGATCCTCTTTCATCTCTGAAAAGACCACCATATCCCGCAAGGCCAGGATTGCATTTAGAGCATCCGTTTGTATTGAGTTTTATTTTACCTGCACGAGGAGGGCACCAATTAGTTAAAGGACTTAACACATTACCTGTGAATTGGTCAAATTGGAAAGCTTGATGAATTTCAGTTGCTTAGTGAAGGATCCTTCTAATTGTTTCTTGCACATGGCCCTCCTCCTGTCTAAAGACTATATTATTTCTGTCCTTCCATATTTTTCATAAAGCAACAACAAAAACAACATTCCAAAGGATGTTCAAGAATTGGTCAAAATCCCATTGAGTATGGCCTTTTTGAGAGATATCCTCATGAACGTTATGAATTAGATATGAGTCCAATTGCGTAAGAGGATCGGCCCCGCATTTTTGCCCATTCCTTAGCCCACTTTGTGCAGGCCCATTTATAGAAGCAATTGTAAATGACCTCCATGTTTCTAGCCCACTCAGAGGATCATTTAATGACACGGCCCTGTAAAGGAAGTCCATTCCCAATAATAATAGAAGAAATGTTAGATGCTATAATTTAAGCTAACAAATTCAATTACAGTCAGTCATGTGGTGAGAGAATTGGACCTTATATGATTGAGGGTGATAAATTAAAAGTTGACACACTACATTATTGTGAGTGGAATTGGAAATTATTTTAGAGATTTCAAATATTTTCTATGAAATAATCACTTGCATGTCAATAGATACTGGTCTTTTCTTCTTTCTTTTTTTAATATAAATATTGATATATGATTCAGATTTAATCTATTCATGATATTAGCTCATAATCAGCGCCATTAATGATCAAATCTCATAACAATAAAGACTTCTATATTATTTCACTTCCTTCTATGACTTCCTTTTTGTTTTCAAATTTTTCTTCTTATAACATTTTTTTTTAATAAAAAATACAAAATTTTACATATTACACATTCGATAATAAGTTAAGACAACTAGAGTTAATATATCAGTTGTCACCATAAATAAATAAATAATTATTATCATTATTTATTATTAATAATTGTAGAACACGTATCATTGTCTTGCTTACTTGGAGGTTATAAGAAGTTATGAAAGGAGTAGAAAAATGCAACATTAAACAAGTGGAAAACATGATGGAGAATGTGTAGAAAATGGAACATAAATTGGAGTTGGAAGTAGGAATGATAAACGAACGAAACACCTTGAGCTTGACTCGTGTTTAACTTGTTAAAAGTTTGTTCGAACTTAGTTCATTAAATAAACAAGCTAAGTTTGACTACATATCAGAGCCCTTTAAAGTTTTCAAACCAAGGTTTGAACAGTCAATTGCTCATTCAACTAGGTTCAATAAGCCTAAAATTATATAAAATATCAAACTACTCGAGCTTGGCTCGAAAGTTTAACAAACCAAGTTTGAACAAATTTGAAACTTGTTAAAGTTATTAAACCAAACTTGAACAGTTAACTGTTTAGCTTGTTCGGTTTGTTTATCACCCCTAATTGGAAGGAATAAAGATGAGATAATAAGATAGTTAATAGGTAACTCTTTCATACACTTTTTTTCCCTTACAAATAACCATTTCTTGCCATTTCTTTTATTAGAAATATAGATAACTCTATTTGGTTTAATTTTAAAATCATGATTTGAATGCAGATTTGTGTTTTGAAAGACAAGTTTTTGAATTAAGTTTTGAAAAAAGAAAAACTTGTTTGGTTATGAGTTTTGAAAATAATTTTGAATTTTTGAGTTGTATTTTGAAATTATTTTGGATTTATTATTTTAAATATTTAAAAATATGTATTTTATTTTTTTAGGGTACATATTTTTTATTATAAATATTTATTTATTTATTTTAATGTGTGTTGTATTTACTACATTTGTGCTTTATATTTTTTAAATATTTTAATTATTTTTTTTAAATATATTTTTTTATTTTTCATATTTTTTATTTTAAATATTTTTTTATTTTTTGAAGTATTTAATTTTTTTAATTTTTAAAAATTTTGGATTGCCCATATATATATATATATATATAAATCATAGCAAATTATTTGGCCAATACTTCAAAAAATAACAATATTTTTTTCCCAAAAAAACAAAAATAAAAATATATATTTTCTGAAAAAATATATATTTTCAATTTTTTTAAAAAGAAAATAGAGTTTTAAAAAAAGTTTAGTTATGAATTTTGAAAAAGTTTCGAATTGAGTGTTTAGTTATGGGTTTTGAAATTTTTTTACTGGAATCACGACTCTAAAACTTAACCAAACTCTACCTTAGTTTTATTTTTTTCATTTTTTTTTAAAGCATAGGAGTAAAAGTAAATTAATAACTATTTTGATTGTTCACTCAATCTTCTTCTTCATCTCTTTATCTTCTTCTTTTATTTTTCTTTTTTCTATATTTGGTAATTTTAGAAATTCTTTTCATTGAGATAAAAGAATCTTTCACATTTACTTGATAATTTATTTAAATTTAATCTGTTAGGATTTTTCAATCCTTACTAATACGCTTACATTTATAAAATTCCCTTGTACGAAAAAATAAGCGAAACGATACCATCATAAGGCACACCAATGAACCATTACAGTGACTACTTTGCAAGATTGACAAGATTCATTCGTCTTCATAGCATGCTATAGGATCTCTAGTAGTTTAGCAACTTAGGCATTTTGAATTAAGAATTTAAGTAAGGATTTTAAAAAGAAAAAGAAAAAATAAATAAAATATGAATAAAATATACTTATATTTCACTCAGATTTTCTCTTTTCCCTTTTCTTTTCTAAATTCCTACCCATATCTATAATAGAAACACAACTTTAAGGGTGTGTTTGGTAACGTTTACGTTTTCAGTTTATATTTACAAAAATTTTATAAACTGGTTTTTGTTTATTTTTTGTTTATTTTTAGAAAAACATAAACTACAAACGTGTTTGGTAATTGACAAAATATTTAAAAAAATTTAAAAATATAAAAAAGAGAGAGAAATGACAAGTAGTGACAAGTGGCGGCGGAAGACGGTGGTAGAAAGTGGTGATGGTGGGTGGTGTGTAGCTGGTGGTAGCGGGTGAGTGGGTGACGGTGGCGGGTGGTAGGTGGTAGTGAATGGGTGGTGGTGGCAGGTGGGTGGCGGATGGCGGGTGGTTGCGGGTAGGTGGCAGGTGGTGGTGGTAGTGGGTGAGTAGGTGACCTGTTATGCCTCAGGCCCATATGGATCATTCATAAAGTAGTTACGAAAAACAATGCAAATTCTCCATATCTGGTAACATTTGTTTTTCCCTTGTATGCACAAGGGGGAAAAAAATGTGAATTTATATAATTTAACTGAGCATAAGCAGAACGATGAAAAGTGATTCATTATGCACGATTATGCATATCTCATCTCTTCATAGTTTGTTCATTGCCACATATTGCCTAAGTGACATCAAGGATAGCATGGGTCAGTGCTGACTTCGTGTTTCCTGCATTTACGTCTTTTGGGCAGATTTTTAATGTTTTTATAACACCAAGTGGTTGTTTAAAGTTTATAATGCTTGGTTATTTTGTCCTGGAAGTAAATAAATCATGTATATTTCATCAAATAAAATGACTACAAGAGCTGTGGTGTCTGAATAGTGTATCAGCTGCAGTGGTTTGCGATATTTGGAAATATCTAGATCAATAACCAGCATAACTTTTGACCATCTGCGTGTTCAAAAAATAAAGAGGAACATATTTACTTATATCCTTTTATGGCTTCAACAATTAAGCTATTTGTGAATGTTGCACTACATAACAACCTCATGTGCTGATGTTGATTCCATCTTAAACAGCGTGTGATTGCTCAAAATATTATCTACCATGCTAAATTCTGACTACTTTTCTATTGTGCTTTTCAAAACTAATTGTACTTTTTAGATGTCATAATGCAGTTTAAGTTATCCTCCGAGGTTTTTTTTTTTTTTTTTTATATATATATATCTATATATGTATATTTCTTTTGAAGTTGCTGACTTAAAATTTATGCCTATGGCTTGAAATTTTGACTTGAGTTTTTAATGTTGGGTGATAATAAAAAAAAAAAAAAAACTGAAAACTCAAAATGGAAACACATTTTTTATGTTTTCATTTTTTGGCCAAATTTATAAACTGAGACCACTGATTTATAAATCAAAAATTTTACCAAACAAGTTTTTATTTGAGTTTTTTAAATTTTTGTAAATATAAATAGAAAACTGAAAACGTAAGTGTTACCAAACGGTACCTAAAGTTCATCCATAGATACTTGAAATCTTTAAAGTTCATCCATAGATACTAGAAATCTCTCTTCACCTTCCTGCAAAACAAAATCATATTAAAGTGTCTATTTTCCTATTTTGTTTGGTTTGAGAAATTCAAAAGTAAAATTTTGAATTTTCAATTTGTATTTTTTTTAGAGAATGTGATTAAACTTATTTAATAATTTTTTTACTTCTTAAATCTACTTAATATAGATATACTTTGAAAATACAAAATCGGTGAAAAAATTCTTTAAAAAAATACTATAAATAAATAAATAAAATAGTAAGATCAGTAGTTTTTTAATTTTATTTTTGCTTTTATTGACTTTATTTTTAGAGTTTTCAAAAATTATAAGGTAAAAAAAAAAATTGATTAAAATATTAAAAGAATTCACATAGACAAATTAAAAACTCAAAATAGTTTTTGAAAATTTCAAACCAAACAATATTGTTTCTATTTTGCCCCTCGAAAATGGTCACGTGAGGCACTGGATTTTTTTGGGGGTCTCAAATAGACTAACAACAATTATCAATTAGGCTAAGTTAACAAAAAGCAAAAAAATTATAGGAAAATTTTAACTGCATCAAATCTGGAAAGATCAAATTCACACAATAGACTACATTGACCATGAGTTTAATTTGGCCAGTGTTCTATCATTTCCATTTAACCATTTTACTCCTATAGTTCTCAAGTAGGGATCATTTTTCAATTCTCTTTTGTATTTTGATATTAATTAACGCATTCTACTCCTGTGATATCGTAGTTAAAAAATCATTGTTTCATTGAAAAGTTTTCGAAGAAACATGATATATAATAAATAGTAAAAAACATGTAAACAAATTCCACATTTTGTCTCCACAAATGTTTGCGCATTTGAAGATTTCTCAACTTCTACTTACTTTGCATGAATTGACATCATCACACTTGCACAATAGCATCCCATTTAAGAAGTCTACGGCTTGAAATGCTCCTCCTCCGTCACTCCTCTACGATGACAACAATGATGATTATGAATACAATATCAGTAGTAAATCAATAAATAATTTGTTTCTAACAACTATAAGGTTCTAGTTGCTAAAATTAATCTATACCTTTTTATAATCAATAGCAATAAAATTTGCCCATCGGTTGCCAGCTGCAGTATAACTTGTGCGTAGTGTGTTCATAAGATGTTCGATGTTCATTTCGTTGCATGGAGTGAAACTTAGTGGTGAATAGTTGACGAGCACCAATGATTTACTTGTGTTGTCTCGTTTTAACGACCCCTCATGTTTAGTAGAGCTCCCTATTTGCAGTCCCTCACTTCACTCAAACAAATAGTTGAAATGATATAACTACACGAACTGAAACAATTGACTGTCAACACTAAGATCCCCTCAATTATTAAACCCCCAAATTTTAATCCCTTAATTATGAAAATGCATTATTTTCAACCCTTTTAGATGGGAAACATTGATATAGTTTTAAATTGTCGAACAGGTCAAAGTATACAGATTCATAATTGAGAGAGTAAATTGAGATTTGCAAGTAGTTGAGTGGACTTGGTGTAATTAACCCTACTTCAAACTGTTATTTACATATTATTCTTCCACACACACACACACATATATACATATATGAATTAATGATTCAAAAACTAAAGAAAAGCAATGTATTTTCTTACATTTATATTCAGTCATGAAGTTCCATTGATATGCAATTCCTTCACTTTCTTGCTTTGATTTCGCTGAAGTGAAGACGACAAGCCTTTGATTATTAACAACCATGTGTTCAACTGATGGCCAACCTCTACCATGTTGAGGCATTTTTGACAACGGGAACAAGTATTGTGTCAACCCCACAGCATCAAAAAGTTTAGCTAGTCCTTGAGGGGCCTCAACACGGTCTTCTAAGATTAATGTAATAATTTCAGATGGATTTGAAGTTAAGAATTCTTTAACTTCCTTGAAAAGGTCAAGAGCCGGACCCTATGAAAATAAAAGACATAGAATTTAATTTATTGTATTAGAGAAAATATTCTACTGATTTGCATCGTACATATTTCTAATATACAATATTTATCTATACAAAAAAAATAAAAAATAAAATAAAATATGCATCGTATTTTTTTTTATTAAAAAATGGTTAAGAAAAATTTTAAAATTCAAATTGAGGTAACTGTAAACTTGTTTTTTTTTTTTTTTTTACCAGTAAAAAAAGGAAACTTTATTGATATCTACAACATACATATCATATGAGATTACATCAATAACGAAGGGAAGTGCATAAAGCAACACAACAAACTATTCCAATTCCAACTAGGTTGGCACCGAGGAGAAAGTCAACCATATGCTAGCACAACCATAAGGTTGGTGAGGAACCAACACAAAACAAAAGAGAAGAAAAACATAACAAAAGGACAAGAGGTACAAAACCACATTACTAGCCTAATCAAGATGACCCCAGGCTATCATATCAGTAGACACCAAAAGCACACTGCAGCAAATCAAGAACCAAGGCCAGACCAAAACAAGGTCAATACCCAAACACACCAGACACTACCATAATGCTGCTACTGCTCTCCACAATGCTGCTCCTACTAACCCAGGCACCTTCTAACCTGTTGCAAATTATCAACCACATCATGAACAAAGTACTACAACTCATTAGTGTTAGTTTTGATCCATAGGGCAACTCTAGTCTTAATCAGTTCACAGACCTCCTCTAAGTGGTGCTGCTTACCATTGAATATGCAATAATTTCTTAGATTCCAAATGGACCATAGAACAACAAATGGAATTACATTGCAAATTTTGGTTTCAAGCTTACCCCATTTGTACCCTCTCCACCAATCCAACACACCTCTAGCATTCTCAAAAGTCACCCATTGCATATCCCATCAGGACAGAATGCTTGTCCAGATCTTCCAAGCAAACGAGCACTGCAACAACACATGATAGTCTGTTTCTTAAGCACAGCCACAGAACACACACTCTGTTCTAACATTCTGGCTAAGGCACCCTACTCTTTGAAGGAAAGCTCTTGACTTAATTCTACCCTTCTAAGCGAGCCATCCAAAAAATTGCACTTTTGGTGGGGACAAATTCTTCCAAATCCACCTAGCAGCCTCGAACCCATGAGCCACATCATACCTACTATACATTGAGTTCACAGTAAACAAACTGGAAGATGAGGCCTTCAAACCAAGGAGTCAACTCTATCTGAAAGAATTGGCTCATGTGTAGACAGGTAGGACCTAAGTCTTTCCACCTCATCTTCCTCACAAGCCTTCAGACCTCTTTTGAAATTGAAGTTCCACCCAGCTGAACTACTCTTCCTGTCAATCATTTGTTTAAGATTGACCTCTTTGTCTTCTGATAGCTCATATAACCTTGGAAACTCAACCTTTAAGCTGCTATTCAATGCCCAATGATCCTCCCAAAAACTAATCCTTCTCTCATTCCCAACTTTAATGACAGTGTTAAGATTTTTATCCTAAAGGAGTTAATGTTTTGGCAATACATTTCTTGACAAAACTTAATATCATTGATTCAAGTTATTTTGATTTTCTTCAATCGATTTTTATATCTTTCACCTTGACTATCTTCTTGATTATTGTGCCTCTCAAATGTCTAAGATTTGTAGAGCATGCCATAAGGGTTCAAAGTTGAACATGCCAACTTTGAGATGCTAAATAAGGCTATTTGTCTCAATCTTTCGGTGAGAAAATTCAGCTAAAGATCATCCTTCACATGTGTGATCTTTTTGTGGATTTTGTTGGATCCTCATTGGTGGCATGCATGGGCAAAAGTCCAAGAACATTTTGAGGCTCAAGAATGTCAAGATATGAAGATTATGTTTTGTCTTGATTTTGTTTGTCGAAAGTATGATTTGTATAGATGATCTTGTTGACAAATTTTGGTGGACAAGCATGGGAGTTTGTTGACATTTTCCAACCAAAAAGAATGGCTTAGGGTGGCTATTTGTCGAAGCTTTTTGATGACAAAACATTGATGAAGAAATAAAGAATCATATGTGCAAAGATTGTGATTCTTCTTTGTCAATCTGTGATGGACAAACATGTGTGCATGGTGGACTTTTCTAGCCCAAAAGAAAGCTATTTGCTGGGGGTCTAAACTGTTAAAAGCATGCGAGAGAACATACCTCAAAACCTGGAGCAGAAGTTTACAAAAGCTGTTGGAGCACGCCAAGGTCGCGCTCGCGACCCTACACGTAGTGCCCGCGATGGGCACAATCGCGCCTACTATAGAAGGCTTCGCGCCCGCAATTGTGGTATGTTCGAAAATCTAGCTCTCAGTATTTTCTCTGCAACCCCTGAAGGCACCTTGCTCCGGCGACCAGTGGACTGCGCCGACGACCAGCTCGCGAACTTGCCCTGCCTCAGGTCTATTTAAAGGACCCTTTACTCATTTGTTGAGGCACCTCTCCAAGAACATTTTGGTATCTCTCCCAGCTTATTTTTTAACTCTCTAGAGTTCAAATATTTCCTATCTTGAGAGAGTATATTTTGAGAGAGATCATTTTTGTAAGAGAGAAAATATTTTGAGAGAGTTTGTTTCGAGAGTGAACTTGTAGTGACTTTATCTGTAATACTCTTAGTCACTTGATGATTCATTAGGATCCAAGAGCCTCAAAGCTACTCATCAAGTTTTTGTAACAAGTTTTTCACACCTTTCCAAAAGTGAATCTTCGTGGTGGATTCCAAGATTGTAGATTTTGGTGAATTCCGAAATCATTGGCGTCGTGGCGATTCGACAACCGTAGCTGCATATCCTGTGGAGACTGTGGAGGTACCTATAGAGTGAGCAAAGACATGTATCGGTGAGTGGACTCGTGTTGCTTGGATTGGCCTTTGTAAGAGATCTCTTATACTACTTTTCTTACATAGTGGATTATTTGTCTAGCTGAGGGCCCATGGTTTTTTATCACAAGTTGGTGGATTCCAATTGTGATTTTTTCACCTAAAAAATATTTTGAGTCGTGGATTGTTTTCTCTTACTCTCTCTTATTTACATTGATCATGGTTGCATTAATTTTTAATGGGATTGCTTAAATCAATAATCACATTAAATGGGACGCATCTAGATTTTCAAAAGAGATTTCCACAATAAATCTAGATTTTTTTAGACAAAATTTTCCATGAAGAAGCTAAACAAATTGGGATGCTGTGTTCCAAATTGAGAATATCACCCCAAATTTTTGAGCACTAAGTACCATCCGCCAAGAAAGGTCTCTATCTCCCACCAGAGCTACTATACTTACTAGTCACAATATCTTTCCACAATGCTTGATCTTCACCACCATATCTCCACCACCATTTGGCTAGAAAACACTCATTAACATCCTTCAACCTTTTAATACCCAAACCTCCACACCATTTCTTGTTAGTGACCTCCTCCCACTTCACCATATGAAGCTTCCTTTTGGTTTCTGAGCCTTCTTACAAGAACTTAGCTTGGATTTTATCAAGCAACTTAGCTACACATACAGGTACTTAAAGAGAAGTAATACATTGGTAATGAGGATAACACTGGTTTGATCAGTGTTAACCTCCCCCCAAAAGAAAGCACTTTCCTTTTCCAAGAAGCTAGTGTAGACTTGAATTTATTGATCACAGGCAACCATGTGTTCCTCCTCTTTGGACTGGCATACTTATATAAAAAGTCAAATGGTTGTTAGTTATAATTATGAGTAAACTAGTGAGCAGAAGCATGCCGTAAACAACATGACGTTGTTTGATCAAAAAAAGGAAAAAAAAATAAATAAAAATGACGTTATGGATCAAGCAAATGGTACATACCACAGTTGCAAAATTAAAAATAGTCCTATTACCACAGTTGTTGCATAACCATACACTGTCTTCATAGTCAAACGTATTCAACATTAAACCTCTAACACCACTCTGCACATAGAAGATTATCAATTAGTATTAGCAATAATCTTAAGGGTAACAAACACTTTACCCTCCTAGAGCACTCTCCACTGTGATTTTGGATTAATGTACAATCATGACGTCGCTAATGATAGATGTTAAAAAGATTAATTTACCCTTACATGAGAAGACTACTCTCTCTCTCTCTCTCTCTCTCTCTCTCTCTCTCATACATATATATTTTTATATTAATCGCAAATTTAACAAATTAAATCATAAAATAACTTAAACACCTTAATCTATTATCATAAAATTACCTTAATCTAATTTTTAATTTTTAACTTAATTTCTTATTTAATAAAATTTTAAATTATATACACACACACATATATACATATAATTAAACCATTAATTAATCTAAACACTTTTATTACCATACAATCAAATCATAAAATTACTTTAATCTAATGTTAATTTTTAACCCACTTTTTTATTTCATAAAATTTTAAAATAAACATATGTATATATAAAAAATTAAATCATAAATTAAACTAAACGCCCTAATTTATTTCCATAAAGTTACCTTATTTAATAACTTTTCAAATTAAACATGTATTTATATATAACAAATTAAATTAGAAATTAATCTAACTACCTTAATTTATCATCATAAGATTACCTTAATTAATTTTTAATTTTTAACCTAATTTCTTATTGGATAACATTTTAAATTAAACATAACACCCATATTTATTAAAAATTTTAAATTTAAAAAGAAAATTCAACAAATCACAGCAATAAAAATAAAATTTAAAGTTTAAAAAGAGAGGCAACCAGTAGTAGATATTGCAATGTTCCTAACAAATTGTAGGAAAGAGAAGAAATGAATTTTAAAAAATAAAAAATAAAAAATAAAAAAAGATAGGTATTTGTATATATAATTTAAAATGTTATTAAATAGAAAATTAAGTTAAAAACTAAAAATTAATTAAGGAGATTTTATGTTTTAATTTTATGATAATAAATTAAGGTAGTTAAATCAATTTATAATTTAACTATATATATATATGCATATGTGTAATTTAAAATTTTATTAAATAAGGTAATTTTATGATAATAAATTAGGGTGTTTAGTTTAATTTATGATTTAATTTGTTATATATATGTATATGTTCATTTTAAAATGTTATTAAATACAAAAATGGGTTAAAATTAAAAATTAGATTAAGATACTTTTATTATTTGATTTCATCGTAATAAAGGTGTTTTGGATGGTTTGGTTAAATAATAACCTATTTAATGTCATTTGCCTACATAGTAGATGCAAGGTCATTTTGGTATTTTGGACAAACTTTTTTTTTTTTGAAGGAAAAAATATAAAACAAAGGCATACATGCGCATTAGATGCATGTAACTCACATCCCATTTGTTTGGATGGAAAAATTAACAATTGCACATTAATTCAAAATCACAGGAGAGGTACTTGTATATATTCAAATTAAATGGAGTAAAGTGCTCCATCGTCAAAGTGCTTTTTACCCTACTCTTTATTAATAAGACAAAAGTAAGCAATGATAGTCTTACATTTAGTTGTTTTGTGACACTTAGGTCTTCATGACCACCAGAAAAGCCTCCTTTCCAGGAATATGACTTTGCATATGTCGCATAGGAATTATGACTCGTCAAAAATGTGTATTTGTTGAAAGGTAATGAATTGTTCTATGAGAGAGAGAGAGAGAGAGAGAGAGAGAGAGTTATGTTAGTTACCAATGAGACATAAGCATGAATTTGTAAGAATTTTTGAGGATTCATATGATGATAAATTTATTGACAAATGGAGTCGGAGTTTAGTTGTTTTCTAAGATGCACTTTAATTGATCATGATAGTTTCTCAATTCATAGGTTTTGAAGTGTGCTCACTCGAGAAATAAAAATTTGTTAATGTAGATCTTTGTTGTCATTGATCATAAAATTGAGACCTAAATTATGTTCATGAAATGTATAGGATCTATATCCAAACATGGAATAATATTAAAACTTACATAAGAAAGCTTGATATAGATCCCTTAATTATAATATCAATGGGTTGGCCTGGTAGTTAAGACTTGGAATTTGGGGTTGGCCTAGTAGTCAAGACCTAGAGTTTGGGGGTGTACTCCCTCCAAGGTTTTAGGTTCAAAATTTCTTAGCATTGTTTGATTACCAGGAATAAAATTCCTTTTATTATGTATTTGTTTACACTCATTTCTGTCAAAATTCTCTGTCGGGAGGTATACAAATCAGTTTGTGAAACATGGCAATAAAGTCATAGTTGGAGTTCTTTATTAGTCAAAGAATTATGTGGCATGAAGATAGTAGATACATGTGCAAGAGGGTAGAAGCATGTTATGGGCAAGGATAGTGGAGTAGTTTCATGCATTAGTTGAGATCATGGGCTAGTTTCTAGGAGATGTTGATGCTAGTGGTAATTGGGCCTGTTGATCATGCTTATTAATTTAAGGGAAAATGTGTGATGATATGGATGGAGGTTTAAAAGTGGAGTTGGATCAAAGATAGAAGGCTTAGAGAAGTTGTGGAGGTTGCAAGTAGTTTTGGACTTTGGCAAAGTGGTTCATTTTGTTGAAGTAGTGTTAGAGATAATGAAGGACACTTAGTTGGTTTGTTTGAAGGCTTGGAAAAAAGAGAACAGTTACAGCACCAATTAGGGGATAACGGATTGTAGAATTTCAGGAAGTGGAGTAGTGGGTTAGAGAAAGAAAAGGAAGATATAAAAGTCAAAGATTTGCAGAAAGAAAGGATATCAACAACATAACAACAACTTAGCTTTTTTATCTTAGGTGTAATTTCTTTTAACTTAGGAGTAGTTTGTTCAATAGTTTGTAAGTTGTGACTCTTGTAAACTTAGATAGTTTCATCTGAAATTGTCTTTGTTTATTTCTGTTACTTCTCTTGTTGATTGTACTTTTGTTTCAAAGAAATCCTCATCCTTTTGAGGTACTTAATTAAAAAATACAGTTGCTTGATTTCTTTGTTTGATTATTTTTTTAAATTGTTGCTTGATTCTGTCGATTTGGGGATTACATAATTTTTACTAATAGTATTCATTTTGTTTTTTTTATACTTGAAATTATGATCTCCAACTCCTTGCAATATTAAAAATTCATCAATTTCGTCGGACTGAATGTTCCATGTAATCTGGTTAATAAAATTTACAATTAAACATGTGATTATGAGTCAATGGGCTAACAATCTCAATCCTATGCTATAATCCTACTAATCAAACATGTCCCTTAGGTGCAAATAATTTCTTCGGGTCAATCCATACAAGGTTTTGCCTTGGCTTTAATTGGGCCCCAACAAGTAGGTAGTGGAATTGGTCATCTGAATTAGTCATTCCAATACGCTGAATATTGAGTTATCTAGGAAATAAATCCCTTGATTATCTATATGGCCTCCCCTAGCATGGTGGTGGTCTCCCGGATTTGAGGCTTGACTTGGCTGACGTCCAATGTCATTTTCCAGTTATTTTGATGAAAAAAATATATATAAAATTGTCATGCTCGACCCGATTACCCTGGGCCTGGTCTTGGGCCTACATTTTTGCGAATTGAGCCAACTTGGCTAGACTTGACTCAATTTTTGGTGGGAACCCGATAAGCCCGAGGTCGGGCCGAATTTTCACCCCTAGATAAGCAAACTATCCCCTCTGGGCCTAACCCAGCCCAATCAAGTTTTCTTAGCCACTAGGTTGAGCTGACCATCCTATCTAGGTCTAGCCCAAATCGGTCAACTCTACTTCTTTAGTTTGGTATCGACTAACATAATTTATTTTTATTTCTTTTTTTTTTTTATTATGAGCTAAACCTTTTTCTATGATTGTCATAAACTATTTTCATAATTGTTAGCTATCAACATTCAAGTACAAGTAAAATTCTCTATTGCTATTCATCAAAGGCACATGTTGCGTTGTTCTCAAGTTCTTTTGTTCTCTAATTTTAAAATATTCACAATTATTTATAATATTCAAGAAATATTTATGAATATTTTGAGACAACATTATCTATGAATCTAGAGAAAAATAATTATTGCTCCTCAGTTAATAAAACTATATCTATTAAAATATTATACACAAAGTGGAGAGAGGAGAGAGAGAGAGAGAGAGATCACAATCTTGAATGGATTTGAAAAGGTTGATTTTGCACAGAACTGATCAAATGTATTGCAGGATTTGAAACAATAGAGTCCAACAGCACAATCTTTATCAAACTGACATTTATCTTTGAGCTACAAATTGCAATTTCAAGTGACAATCAATCTCAAAATATCATAAAAAATAGAACTCAAAAACAAACTAAGCCATAATCAAATCAATAACTACTCAACGCAAAACAAATAAATGTAGGGAGAGAGAGGGAGATCACTCCTACAATATTAATTGGGAAAATTACAAAAAGAAAAAAAAATCTCGAGATTTAAACCTAATAACAAAATAAACCTGAATTTTTAATTTTGTTAATTTAATTTCCAAACTTTTGATTTGTTTTCAATTTAAGCCATCTGCCTATTTTAGTTACGCAAAATCGACCCCTCCCTCTCCCCAAAAAATGATATTTTAGTCAGTATAATCAATGTACATATATGAAAAATGTCTAAAATATTATTTTTTATTGATTTTAATAATTAAAATATATTTTTATGTCAGTTTTATTTAATAAAAATAATAAAATGATTTAGATTTAAAACAAAGCAAATGATTAAGGTTTAAATTGATAAAATGAAAATTTTGAGGTTTATTTTGTTACAAAACTCAAACCCTTGTGTTCTTTTGTAATTTTTCCATATTAATTTCATTTTTTGAGAGAGAGAGAGAGGACCTGGCATCCTCCATCAGAGCAAGCAGTGGCTGGTACAATGTGAAAATAAAAAACTGATGCTACAATCAAAAGGAGGTTCCTCCGATGACCCATTAATAGAAGGATTTACTAATTGTTGTGTTATATATAACAAAATAAAGACACTTCATACATGTAACATTCAAGGAACCCATATAATAATGTAGACGGTTATTGTTTGTGAAAAGAAACGTAAAACATTAATCCTATGAATCACTTTGCATATATACTCAACGAATTAAGATTTTAAATATGAATTTTTGGGTACAAATATTTTAGTGACAAAAAGTATCATTATTGCATTTGTAAGGACCATATTAGACATTTATTAATGAATTACTAACATTTTGAGTCAAAATTTTCTCCTTAAAATGTAAACAGTTTAACATGAAATTATTTGTTCCTAAAAAATGCATTTCAAAATTTTGTCGTTAAAGATCTTTATTTATTTATTTATTTATTTTTATTTTTCAGGATAGCCTTTTTGTGATGACGCACATGATGACTCATAATATTTTGTTGCAAAAATTATTTACTTTTGAAGATGAAAAAATTTAATTTCTAAAATCCTTATGTACCTTTTCGTGACGACTCACATGTCGACTCTTAATATTTTTGCAACAATTTTTACTTTTGAAGATGAAAAAAATTAATTTAAAAAATCTTTATATATATGTTCAACTAATATTGAAATAACTATGGGAGAGAGAGATGTTAAGTTGATCCAACACATTGCCAAGTATTTCACTATAAAAACTAATGAGAATTCGACACAAACAAACGGCACATGTATGAAGTGGGATAGTTTGGGATGAGTTGTGGGATAGTTTGTATTGCGAGCCCAAACCCTAGACATAGAGATGAGTTGTGGGATAGTTTGGAAACCATAGCCCAAGACACCAAAGACACTCAAATGCCGTGGATGTTAGCAGAAGACTTCAACGATTTTGTTAGCCTAACAGAAAAATGTAGATTCTTCGTGAACCAGAACCAGAGTCTCAATCAAAATCAGGGCCGCTATAGAAAATTCTTCGACCGCCTCAATGATAGAGAGTGTCACGTGTGAATAAACTCTCTTTACCAGAATTAGTTAGAAGATAAGTTTGTTAGTAGAATTGGTTAGTTTGTTAGACAGATAGATATAGTTGTATAACTGTTTGTAAGGATGGTACAATTTTGTATATATACACAAATGATGTACTGATTCAATATCAATGAAAATAACTCACAAGTTCTTCATGGTATCTGAGCTTTGTTAAGCTCAAACGAGCAATCCATGGGTTCATCAATGGAGTTTTCTTCTTCCTTCTCCATTTCATCCAATCTAAGCATGTTGATTTCAAATATTAGTCTCTTGTGACTGTAAAGCTCGATTGCTCAAATTTTATAATCTGGAAAAACCACATGCAGAATATTCTGCGTGCTACAAACCTATTGAAGATTGTTGATGGATCATTTTCTTGTCCTGTTGATTACATACGCAATTTTTCTAGAACAGAAGTGTGCAATCCAAAAGCAATTCAATGGCAAATGATCGATGCTCATCTCTTAAAGCTGTGTCACATCTACAATCTTTACAACAATTCTCCATCTTCGATCTAGTTCTAAAGTATGGTTTGCACTTGAAAAACGTTTTACATCTCACTCTAAGTCTCATATTCATCAACTTAAGAACAAGCTGAACTCGATTTCAAAAGGTTCCGAATCAATGAAGATATATTTGAATAACATCAAATCTGTTGTTGATCAACTCAGCATTGCATCTTTTTTTCTTGATGATGAAGATCTTGTTCTCACCACTCTAAATGGTCGACCTGCTAAGTATAACTATCTCAAAATTGCAATTCGTACACGATCCGAAACCATATCTACGGAGGATCTCTCTTTTCTCCTCTGTTCATAGGCTCTACACATTGAAGAAAGATCAAAAAGCATTATGATCTCACTATGGCTTATGCAACACAAAGGGATTCAACTTCTTCAAAAGGATTTATTTCTTATCATCATGATCGTGGTTTTTCTCGCAATAATTCCAAAGGCATTTTTCGTGGAATTCAAAACAGATTTTCTTCATTTTGTGGTCGATCTCAAAATCGCTCTAGGCCAAATTGTGGAACTATTTGTCAAATCTGTGGCAAGGCTAATCACTCAGCCTTTGAGTGTTGGCATCAACTTGATCTTCACTTTCAGCCACAATCACAATAACTATAACATGTTTTTCAACCACGATCACAGTAATCACAACATACTTCTTCATTTAGTTCCTATGTTCCTCATGAGCAATGATATAGAGCTCTAGTGATGTGACAAAGCAAAAAAAAAAAAAAAAACACCAGCCAAAACATCACATCACATGATAGAACCCACCATTAGAGATCTTCCTCTAGAGCTCCCAAACATTTTTTGTTCCTCATAACTCAAAAGCTTATCTCACCACCATGACAGATGGTACTAATCCTCAGCCTTCAAGTCCATGGTTCTTAGATTTTGCTGTTTCTCAGCATATCACTAATGATCTTCATCAGCTGAATTCTTATCAACCTTATGATGGTTCTGATCATGTTATAGTTGGCAATGGCTCATCACTTCCCGTTCGTCACACAGGGAAAGGTATTCTTCCTACTTTCCATCATTCCTTTAAGCTTAACAAAATTCTTCATGTTCCTTCCATAAAGACCAATTTACTATCAGTTCACCAGTTAGCACAAGATAATGATTGCTCCATTATTTTTGAAAAATCTACATTTTCTATCCAGGACAATCATTCTAAAGCAATTCTTCATCAAGGCTTTCATGTTAATGGACTCTCTCATTTCCCTATGGCTTCTTGCTCCTCTCATGCAATTTTCCACTACTTAAACTTCTGTTGCATCCTCTTTGTCATCACTAGTTACTTGGCATGCATAAAAGATTAGGTCATCCTTCATTTGCAAAATTTCGATTACTGCAATCTTAGTTGCATTTGTCTTCTCCTATCAATAAAACTGATTTGTCTTGTATTGCTTGCTCTATTTTTAAAAGCCAACAATTTGGATTTCCTCTTAAAATCCTTCGATTAGATGGGGGTGGTGAATTTATCAACAATCAGATGAAAGCATTTATGAATTCCCATGGCATTCTTCATCAATGTTCTTGTCCACACATTCCCTCTCAAAGTGGAGTTGCAGAGAGGAAGCATTTACATATTATTGAGACTACTATAGCACTATTACATCAGTCTTATTTGCCTTTAACCTATTGGTTTGAAGCCATTGCTACAGCAACCTATCTCATTAATAGGCTCCTAGTGTTTCTCTCTCCAATTGCTCTCCTTTTGAATTGTTACATCACACTAAACCATATTATGCCCATCTCAAGGTCTTTGGACGCTTATGTTTCCCTTGGCTTATTCCTTATTCTTCTCATAAGTTAGCTCCTAAATTTGAGCCTTGTGTGTTTTTCTAGGATATCACCATTCTATCAAAGGCTACAGATGCCTCAATCTATACACTCGAAAAATTGTTTTATCTAGGCATGTTCGATTTTAAGAGTCTACTTTTCTATTTTCCAATCTTTCTTCTACCTCCACCACTCCTTTGTCAGCTTTACACACCTTCTTTTGGTCTTTCTCACCTACCACTCAGTCTTTGTCACCTTCCCCTAAGCCTATTTCTTCGACCCCAATATATCAGTCCACATCATGTCAGCATAACCCTGTTTCTCAGCCATCTTGTGTGCCATCTTCCAACTGTCTTATTCCCTTATTTGCGGTTATGCCACAGTCTGCTCCTATTGTTGTTGTGCCACAATCTAATGTGTCTTCTTCTTCACATGATTCTATCCTACCTCCTACCACCAGTGCTATTCCCATTGACTCTCTTGCCTTCATTTTACCTCTTCCTCCTCCTCCCACTAATACACATCCTAGGACTACCCGATCAAAAACTAAAGCTCTCTACTACTTTGCTTCTTCCTCTTTTGATGCCTCCACTGAGCCCACTTCTTAGAAAACAGCTCTTACTTTGCCAGTCTGGTTTCAAGCCATGTTAGATAAGTATTCTGCCCTTCAACATCAAGGCACATGGTCTCTTGTTTCTTTACCCCCTTCTAAGCAATCTATTGGTTGTAAATGGGTTTTTAAAATTAAACGCAACTCTGATGGAACTGTGGCTAGGCATAAAGCCAGATTGGTTGCCAAATGATTTCTTCAACAATAATGAGTGGATTTTCAAGACACTTTCAGTCCATTGGCCAAACAACCAACTATCCAAATTTTTCTTTGGTTGGTTCTTCATCACCACTGGCCCCTTAAATAGTTGGATATTAGTAATTCTTTTCTTCATGGTCACCTTGAAGAAGGGGTTTACATGGACCAACCTCTAGGCTTTGTTGACCCTCAAAATCCTACTTTGGTTTGCAAACTTCATAAGGCTCTTTATGGATTAAAACAGGCTCCTAGAGCTTGGTGCTCTACTTTTTCTTCATTTCTTCTTTCTCAAGGATTTAGTCAAAGCAAATGTAACTCTTCTTTGTTTGTTCGCAAGACTTCTTCTTCTCTTACCTACCTTCTGATCTATGTGGATGACATTATTCTAACTTGAACTGATCAAGGTTATATTCAATCTTTGTTATCTCATATGCATCATGCTTTTTCCATGAAAGAATTAGGGGACATTTCGTATTTTCTTGGTATCTCAGCCCAACCCACCTCTTAAGGATATTTTATTTCACAACACAAATATGTTTTTGAACTTTTGGTTAAGGCTGGTATGGTGGATTTTAAACCTTGTGCTACACTTGTCTCTGTCAAACAAACTCCTACTATGGCAGATTGTCGTCCTTATTCTCAACCATTTCTCTACTGAAGCATTATTGGGGCACTACAGTATCTCACCATTACAAGACCAGAAATTTCTTATGTTGTCAATCAAGCCTACCAGTTCATGCATTCCCCAACTGCGGGACATTTCTCTACTATCAAACGTATTTTGTGATATCTCAAGGATACTTTAGCTCATGGTCATCAGTTTGTTTCGAGTGACTTTTACTTGTAAGCTTATAGTGACTCTAATTGGGCTGGAGATCAAACCGACCGCAATTCTACTTCTGGTTATTGTGTTTATTTGGGCAACAATCTTATTTCCTGGTCTTCTATAAAGTAATTCACTATTTCACGATCTTATAATGTTGCTCGCTAACTTTTCTATTACTCAATCTTCTCCTCTTATTTTATGGTGTGATAATGTTTCCTCTATATCCTTGGCTGCTAATCCAGTTTTTCACAACTGATCCAAACACATTGTAGACACCCCATTTTTGACCGACCTTAAGACTCAGACGTCACCGATTGAGCACTTGGTGATGTTGCATATCGTGCTCGTTCAGAGGTTTCAAAGTCTCGGCCGTGAGCCCTGCCTCCGGATTTTCGAACCCTCTTCTGTGCCTTGCCTCAGTTTGCGAACCAGACTCGATTTTCTCTGTTTATTTTCCGGAGGGGAGGGAGAGGTCCTGTAGACCATCCCTCAGTGGCCGTGGGCTACATTTTGTGGTTGTAGGCCATTTTGCCCATTTCGGAGCCCGGTTTCTGATTTTTCGGGACCGTTGGCCGTGTGCCTCGTTTCGGGACCGCTTAACCATCTCCGTTTGCTCTGGTTTTTGGCATGCATCTTATTTACTCCCTTTTGAGGGACACTGAGGTCTGAGAGACCCACTTCGTGGTCGAATGCCACTTTCGGTGCTTAACAGGCAGTTTTCGGGGCCTCGAACTGTGCGTTCTGGCCCCCGAACATTCGTTTTGCATCGATTTTCGTTCATTTTTGGCAGGTACCTCTGTTTCATCACCAGGAAGGCTGTAGAAGGGTGGGAGGCCAGCAATTGTTTCAGCAACCAGTTATATTCCTTCAGCGCCCTCCGTCGCCCGATTTTCTTCACTTCAAAGCCAATGTTGAACAACCATGGGCCATTTTCTTGAACTTTTAACCACATATTTGTGTTGTACACACATGGGAGGACACCAAAAGTTGGTGGCAGCCAGTAATTCCACCTGACCCTTTTGAACCCTTTCTAAAAATGGCTTGTTCTCAATCCTGTTTTGCAGTTGACAATTTTGAACCACAGGGTTGTGTTGAGGGCACCTGGAAGGACACCAATTTGTGGTGGCCGGCCAGAAATTTCACTTGAACCTTTTGACCCTTGGCCGGCCGGCCGTGGGGGGTGGCCGGCCGGCCACCTGCAGCCAAGATAACTGGCCAGCCATGTTCCTTGCATCAGCTACAGTGCAAATATGCCGTCTTTTTCTCCTCAGATTCTGTATCCGGGGGGGGTGCTTTTGGAGGGAAACTTGGTGTGTTTTCCCTCCCTTTTTTCCCTCCATTTCTCCCCCATTCTTGCCTACATATCAGAGGCTCCAGCTCTGATATTAGGGTTAGAAAATTTCCCCTCAAGCCCTTGGCATTATATCTCTCTCCATCTCTATCTCCAAGCTTCCATCCTTCAAACCCTACACCATTTTACACTACACCACCAAGCCCCACCCTTCCATCCTTCATTCCAGCAGCTGGAGGTTGTTCTTCAAAGCCTAAAAAGCCACAAACTCAAGCCAAGAAGCTATCAAAGTTTGGTCTTCAAGGGTGAGTAGCATTCCCTCTCTTTTGAGCTTATTCTTGTATCATTTCTTAGCCATACATTCTTGCTGTTTTGAGCTCCGGCCCTAACTGAAAGTGGCATTCTTTTGAGCTCTTTTTCACTTTTGTTTAAGGGCCTCTCACTGTTTGAGGTCCCCTTGATGCACTTGCTTCATTATCCCTCTTGTATGCCATAATCTTACATAGTATTTTTGGCCTATGTATGATCTGTTTTGGAGCATGATGTAAACTATAGACAGGCTTATTTTGAGCCCTTCTTCAACATTGAAGAAGGGCTCATCACTGTTTGGGACCTCCATGTGCCACTTGTCATTATACCCCTCTTTGGTCCCCATTTTTGCATGATTTATTAGCCTATTGTGCTTCTGTTTTTAGGCTCTTTTTAGAACTGAAAAAAGTCTTATTTTGGCCTCCTCTTCATGTTTCATTAAGGGTCTTTGGCTGTTTGATGAATGTTTTGTATACTTTGTGTTATATCTCTCTTTTTGGCCATATTTTGCATAGTATTTTTGGCTTGTATGCATACTGTTTTGGGTCTGGCCATCAACTGTAAAATGCCATATTTTGGACCCCTCTTCAACATTGTTGAAGGGTCCTAATCTGTTTGGGGCCAGCCGCTGTGAGTTGCTTCTTAATCTCACATTTAGGGCCATTTTTGCATGCTAGTTTTTCCCTATTTGTGTTTTCTGTTTGGCCATGCTTTGAACTGTAAAAATTCTTATTTTGGGACTTCCTTGCTTCTGTATTTTCATTCCATGTACCAATTATGCATGATTTGTATAGCTGTAAGCCATTTCATGTACCTAGTTTTGCATTTCGGGAGAAATTCCATGCATCGAGTGTCAGTTCGCCTTGTTTCGGGGCTGTTTTCCCCCTCATCTTGCTACTAATTTTTGCATGTTTGCATGTCATACTCCATGTCTTTGCCATGTCTCATTAGAGTGGCATTTCGGTGCCTGAGGGTCGGTCCTCGGTTTGCGTGCACGCGTGCACGCATTTCGAGTTGTCTTGTTTTCATCTGATGGCCTCCTATGTGAGTGTGGCTGAGGCTCTCTCATGTTGGTGTAAGCCCATTATTGCACTGCGTATGCCATTTCATCCATAGCATTGTGTATGCTCGGTTGTGTATTACCTCGTGCAGCTTGTATGCCATTCCATAACATTGTATATGTTAGGATTGTATCTTAGTTGCATTTCATGCATGTCATGCATATTGCATTGTGCTTGGGATAGGAGTTAGCCCGAGCACGGGAAACAAGGTACGTTCCGTACTCCGAGTGACGAAACGTGTCTCAATTCCCTAGTCACCGACACTCCGGATCATCCATGATGGAGTTAGGTCTTGTTGTGTTTTCATGTGCATTCATTTCATATTAAATTGTGCAATTCGACTCCTCGGCCATCATGCATCGAGATGCGTGATTGGTGGCACGAGGATCGAGGCATGCATACATTTGTGAAAATACATTGCTATGCCCCTTTCCTGCTCTCTGTTGCAGCAAATCGAGAATTAGCGGTCTTCCGAGGCTTGGCACGCATTTCAAGAACAGGTGCAAACAGAGGCTAATTGGGGCATTGTAACAAGCCCGCGGGGGACCTCGCTACAGCTCGGACTCGATTCGTAGTCACGGTTCTTAATCTGAACCAAAGAGTCCAAATCCGGCAAATCGTTTTGAGAAAACAGATTTTTGAAAGAAGTGCCAAACATGGACTGCTTTGCCAGATACAGAGTCGCCACCTAAATATTTTATTTTGGGAAATTTAGGAAACCCTGACTCGGTGCCAAAAGGCCACGTGTCCGTCATCACCAAAGTTGCCTCGGCTCGGGAACTTGGGTACGATTGGGGAAGGTCACTTCGTGAGCACCCCCGCTCGCCCGATCAAAGATCGGCCTCTACTAACCATGATATCTATTTTTGAAAACATTGTGAGTTCTTATTCGAGTTATTAGCCTAGGTTACTATGTGATGCGCGCAGCATACAAGTATAGACTGGGTCGCCTGAATTTGAACAAAACATTTCATGTTCGCTTTTTGAAAATGGTTTGCTACCCACAGGTAGGCTTAAAACATTTGATGATTTGTTCCAATTTAAGTAACCCAACCTTCACCCACAGACATTCAGGCAGTTATATCACATAAGCAATTAGCCTCATGGTAAGCATGCTATCATGGCATTCACTCACACGCATGCAAGGATGCTAAAGCATAAAACTCACCGGGTACTCCAAGCCAAAACAGAATTTACATTCGAAATCATGTATGATCCTAAGTATACAGAAATGCCTAATGCAACACATGCAAAATGCAACAATAGTAGGCTCGGCTATTCTAAGATGGCATATGAAATGCTACAACTATCATGTATTCAATTTGAAATTGAAAGTACAATGCAGTTAGTATGATACGCCGAGCCCGGTGCATGCAATACAGAATGAATGATGCAACATGCTGTCATGCTGTATGCTGAATTTTATAACCATGCCTAACCTAACCATCATAAGCGGATAAATAAAAGGGAGAAAGACGTGGGGTTGGAAGACATACATCACACGCACGCATACTTATTATAACATTGCCCTCGCGCAGAGGGTCCGAATAAATAATACAGTCCCAAATAAAAGAATATTACAGTCCAAATATTACAGTCCGAATAATATACAAATTCCTAATTTAATTAACAAATTAACTAAGAAAGCTATAAAACTGGCGTGCAAGCCAGGGACTGCCTTGCTTCTGACGAATGATGTATGTTTGGGCTGCCTCGCGCAGAAATCCACTAGGATGCCCCAATTAGCCTCTGTTTAGAAGTTTATTCTTGGAAAGCGCGCCGAGCCCCGGAAGACTGCTGATTCCTAATTTTGCTGCAACAGAGAGCAGGAAAGGGGCATAGCAGTGTATTTTCACAAATATATGCATGCCTCGATCCTCGTGCCACCAATCACGCATACCGAGGCATAATGGCCGAGGAGTCGAAATGCACAACTCAATATAGGATGAATGCACATGAAACTACAGCTAAAACCTAACTCCATCATGGATAATCCGGAGTGTCGGTGACTGGGGAATTGAGACACATTCCGTTGACGGGATGTTGAAAATGAGATGCCTCGAAGTGCGTGCACATGGGCACGCAAACCGAGGAAATACATAAATGCGATCTAAGATACAACCTAGTATGCACAATGCTATAAAAATGAGATGCCTCGAAATGCGTACACACGGGCACGCAAACCGAGGAAATGCATAAATGCGATCTAAGATACAACCTAGTATCCACAATGCTATGAAAATGAGATGCCTCGAAATGCGTGCACACGGGCACGCAAACCGAGAAAATGATATACACAATGCAAATGACATGGAAATATGATATGGGCTTACACTAACATGAGAGAGCCTCAGCCACACTCACGTAAGAGGCAGATAGATGAAAATGAAGTGCCTCGAAATGCGTGCATACGGGCACGAAAACCGAGGCGATGGCATACGCAATGCAATAGCATGGAAATGGCATATAAAATGCAACATGGACTTATACTAACATGAGAGAGCCTCAGCCATACTCACATAAGAGGCCGATGGATGAAAATGAAGTGCCTCGAAATGCGTGCACACAGGCACGCAAACCGAGGCAATGACAAATGCAATGCAATAGCATGGAAATGGCAAATAAAATGCAACATGGACTTATACTAACATGAGAGAGCCTCAGCCACACTCACATAAGAGGCCGATGGATGAAAATGAAGTGCCTCGAAATGCGTGCACACGGGCACGCAAACCGAGGCAATGACATATGCAATGCAATAGCATGGGAATGGCATATAAAATGCAACATGGACTAATACTAACATGAGAGAGCCTCAGCCACACTCACATAAGAGGCCGATAGATGAAAATGAAGTGTCTCGAAATGTGTGCACACGAGCACGCAAACCGAGGCAATGGTATATGCAATGCAATGGCATGGAAATGGCATATGCAAGTATGCTAATGGATTTTCAGCAATGAAATGTGGGGGGAAACAGCCCCAAAATAAGGCGAAAACACACCCGATGCATGGAATCTCTCCCGAAATGCAAAATTAGGCACATAGAATGAACTACAGCTATACAAAGCATGCATAATTGGTACATGGAATGAAAAGACAGAAGAAAGGCAGCCCCAAAATAAGAATTTTTACAGTACAAATCATGGCCAAACAGCAAGCAAAGATAGGGCAACAATGGCATGCAAAAATGGCCCTAAACATGAGATTATGAAGCAACTCACAGCTGCTAACTCCAAATAGGTTAGGACCCTTCAACAACATTGAAGAGAGGCCCAAAATAAGCACATTTACTGAGCTGTAAAAACCTCAAAAACAAACATAGATATGGCTAAGCTCATATGCAAGAAAAAGGGCCAAAGGGTGGCCAAAGAGGCAAGTGGTATATGCAAAGCCCAAACTGAAAAATTCCCTTCTACAACATTGAAGAGGGACCAAAAATATGCATATTTACAGAACTGTAAAAACCCCAAAACAGTATACAAACATGCTAGAAATGCGATGCAAAATGAGGCTCAAAAGTGGCTATAACACAAAGTATACAAAATATTCATCAAACAGCCAAAGACCCTTGATGAAACATGTTAAGAAGGTCAAAATAAGACTATTTACAGGCCTGTAAAAAGACCAAAAACAGAAGCATGATAGGCTGCCAAAGCATGCAAGAAAACGGCATTCAAGGAGGATATTGAAGCAAGTGCAATATGGAGGGCTCAAACAGTGTTGAGCCCTTCTTCAATGTTGAAGAGGGGCTCAAAAAAATGACCTTTTAAGTTTCGGTCGGAGCTCAAATATACAAGAAAGAGAGGCTAAGAAATGTTGCAAAAATGAGCTAGAAAAGAGGGAAAGTGAACTTACCCTTGAAGACTTGACTTTGGTTGCCTCTTGGCTTGAGTTTGTGGCTCCTTAGGCCTTGGAGAACACCTTCAATCTTCTGGAATGGAGGATGGAAGGGTGGGGGGTGGGGGTGTAGAAGGAATGGTGTTGTAGGACTTGGAAGTTTTTCAAGGAAATGAGAGAGATGAAGAGGGATTCTTGTATTCAAGCTTGAAGAGCAAATTTTCTAACCTCTAAGAACAATGCTCGCAGCTGGTTATAAGGACCAAAAGGAGAGGGAGCATGGAAGGGAATGGTGGGGGAAAAGGACCAAGGCTTTCCCCCAGGAAATATCCCCCGGATTGAGATCTTTTCTGGGGGAAACAGCTATACAGCTGTAAAGTCCCTTTTGAGAGGATCATGGGCGGCCAGTTTAAAAGGGAGAAAAAGGTCAACCACCATGTAAGTGGCCGGCCGGCCAGAAAAAGTGGCCGGCTGGCTAGGTCAAAGGGAAAAAAGTGGCCGGCCACCCCCTAGGATGAAGCCCCAGAAGTTAGCTTTCCAATGGCGCAAACCTTGCATTAAAATTCCTCCTGTAGAAAAAGTTATGCCCTTTTCCGTGAAGCCGCGCAGATTCAATCCAAGCGGACTTCAACCAACCACATCTCTCCCCCCCGGACTTGGACTTGGGAGCTTCTTGAGTGAAAAATGAAGCCCCAGAAGTAATCTTTCTAATGGTGGTGGCCTCATATCTTAATTCCTCTTGTGCAAAGAGTTACGCCCGTTTCGGTGAAGCCGCGCAAATTTTTCTCCTTCCCGGATTCATGCTGAACCAGTTTTGACCAAAAAGAAGTTGGCTTTTCAGAAATATTACTGGCCTCCCACCCTCCTACAAGCTTTCTAACAGTGAAAATAAGGTCTCCACCAAAAATGAGCCCAAACCGATGCAAAATGAAGGTTCGGGGGCCGAAACGCGCAGCCCGAGGCCCCGAAAACTGGCTGTTAGGCACCGGGAGTGGTGTTCGACCACGAAGTGGGTCTCTCAGACCTCAGTGTCCCTCAAAAGGGAGTAAATAAGATGCATGCCAAAAATCGGAGCAATAGGAGATGGTTAAGCGGTCCCGAACCGAGGCACACGGCCTGACGGCTCCGAAAACCGGGAACCGGGCTCCGAAATGGGAAAAATGGCCTACAGCCACAAAATGTAGCCCACGGCCACTGAGAGATGGTCTACGGGACCTCTCCCTCCCCTCAAGAAAAGAAACAGAGAAAATCGAGCCTGGTTCGCAAACTGAGGCAAAGCACAAAAGAGTCCCGAAGTCCGGAGGCGGGGCTCACGGCCGCGACTCTGAAACTTCTGAACAAGCACATTATGCAATATCACCAAGTGCTCAATTGGTGACGTCTGAGTCTCAAGGTCGGTCAAAAATGGGGTGTCTACAGGCATCGTCATGGATTTCCGCGCAAAGGCAACCCGGGCATGCATCATTCATCATCCGGAATGGAATCAAGGCAGTCCCTGGCTTGCATGCCAGTTTATTTATTTTCTTAGTTAATTTGTTAATTAATTAGGAATTTGTACATATCTGGACTGTAATATTTATTTGGACTGTACTATTCTTTTATTCGGGACTGTATATTTATTCGGACCCTCTGCGCGAGGGCAATGTTGGAATAAGTGTGCGTGAGTGTGATGTATGTCTTCCAACCCCACGTCTTTCTTCCCTTTTATTTACCTGCTTATGATGGTTAGATTAGGGCATATTTCAATTAGCATACGACATCACTTCTCAAGCCAAGAAGCATCCAAAGACTTGTCTTCAAGGGTAAGCATCATTTCCCCTCTTTTGAGCTCAATTTTGCAACATTTTTCTAGCCTCTTTTCTTACTGTTTTGAGCTCCGACCAAAACTGAAAAGGTCATTTTTTTGAGCTCATTTTCTTATTTCATTAAGGGCTCAACACTGTTTGAGCCCCCCATATTGCACTTGCT
>NW_021027357.1:71500-121102 GCF_004153795.1 Camellia sinensis
TCCTCCTGAGTTTCTGTTTAATGGGTCGGGCCTCGGGGTCAAGAGGGATCCGGTGCTGCACAATCTTAGGATCGATTCCAGGCATGTCTTCGTAGGACCACGCAAAAACATCTTTGAAATCTTTTAATAAAACGACTAAGCGCTCGCGTTCCTCCGAAGACAACGTGGACCCGATCTGGACCAGACGTGGATCCTTCTCAGTACCCACATTAATTGAAATGATTTCATCAACCAAAGGTTTTACAAACCTCTCCTCCTCTCAACCAATCAAATGTTTCAAAACTAGAGGAATTCCTTCCTCGTCGTTTTCATCAAAATTTTGAAAGTCATGATCCATGTAATACACAAGTGCACAGAAAAGTACTCAGAAACAGCAGTGGTACCATTCTCATTCACAACTTCCAGCTCACCCAATTCCTCGAGTAAAACCGACTCAAAAGAAAAGGAAAAAGACGACCTGGACAAAACCTCGGCATCCGGGTTATCAACCCCAGGAACACCAGACCTAGGGTCAGATGAACTGGAATCTGATTCCCACTCCACAAACTCTGTGGAATCAGATTCTGGTTAACTACCTGACTTAGAACTATTGGACAGGAAGCCCTCCTCTAGGTGCCAAGTGAGGGATGGTGAGTCAGATGCATCCAAGATACCACTGGAAGGGTTCACTCCTGGTTGGTCTCCGATCATGGAAACGCTTTGGTCATCCCCTAAGTTCTCTGAGTTGATTTGAGGTTCCAAAAGGAGACATGCCAGTGCTGCTCCTACCTCAAGTTCACTGCTGTTGGAATCAATTTCTATGTTCTTTGTAGCCTCAGCAGTTAGTTCAGTATATTCCTCCATGTCACTCTCTTGCAGCTACAAGTCAAAGAAAATCTCAAAATCGGGAACCCGCTGCTTCTCAGAGTTGAACCAGGGTTCGGGGAAACCACAAAATGGGAAGTCTTCTCCCTCCCGAACAAAATAGCCATTCAGGGTTCCCCGAATTGGTTGGTGCACAAGCTCATAGTGCTTTCCAATCTACTTAGCTCTAGCCCTTCTAGCCATTTCTTTTATTTTCCTCACCTAGTCCTCTTTGGTGGCATATAGCCAAGACCAAAGGTATGAGGGTTATGTGGCACATCGGCCAATGCAGTGACGCCTTTCCGGCCACTTCTGCCTAATCCTATTCCGGGCATGTGCTGCAACTTGTTCATGAAGTACACAGATTGGGCGCTGACATAGAAGCCCTTATCGACAGCCATAATATTTTACACTACCCGGGCCTCAGCCAAGGTAAACCCCGAAAGGAAGGCATCCTCTTCGCCATGCACAATCTTCAGCACAGGCGTAATGACCTCTGGCCACCCCTTTCCATGGGGGTACTTCAGTATTTGGTGGAGGGTGGAAGAGACAGCCCTTACTTGGTGTAGCCAGGGTCGCCCAAGTAGTAGGTTGAAAGTGACTGGAACATCCAGGACGTGAAATTCAATATCCTATTGAGCGGGTCTAACCTGCACTCTGAATTGCATTGTTCCCATCGCCTTTCTGCTTGTATTATCATATGCCCGAATCACCTGGGTTATAGGCACAAAATTGGCCAGTTTCAGGCCAATAGCATCAGTCGTGTGGCACGGACAGACTTTGATTGCTGACCTGGTGTCAACTAATACGACTAGCACCCACTTTTCCCGACACTCTACGCATATGTATTGAGGCTTGTTGTGTGCAGAGCCTTCCGACGGTAACTCCTTGTCAGAAAAGGTCAAAGTTGGCATAGCGCCTCCCAGGAAGACTAATCCCACCAGCTGTTCCGTGGTGGTGTCGATGGACAACTTTGCTTTATCCATCGTTGACAGTACAACTTTTCTGTGTACTCGCGAAGCCATAAGTAGCCCCCAGATAGATATGTCAGCTTGAATCTTCTTCAATTGTTTCAGCACAGCCTCTTCCTCTAACTGCTTTTCCTTCTGTTTCTCTACCTCTTTGTCATTTTCAGATGCCTCGGGTTGGTCTAGATGTGGTGGTTTGAAATATTGGCCACTTCTTGTCATGTGGTCGACTTCCTTTACATACTAGGTATTGTCAGGAAGGCCTTCACCCCAATCCTCATAAGTGTGGGCAAGATGCAGAACATCATCTTCCCACCACATACCTCAGGCAACCATCAAGAAATTATCCAGTTCCGGTCCAAGTGCTCTCTCAGCAGAAACATTCCCCGCAGGGCGTTGAGCTATTCCAGCTTTCTGATCACTTTCACTCGTTTCCTGCCCAAATCGCTCCAGCGCGGCTTCTTATTCTGTATGTACAATGCTAACAATGCCTAGTTCTTGAGCCAATTGTTCTATACTAGTGATTTCCGGTAGCTTACCCTTCCTTTTAGCCGTTCCGGCCATTGCAGCGGTTTTCGCTTTCTGTTCTTCAAGCTTCGATTCAGTTACCTCATCTATATCGGATTCATCACTTAGCCACCCAGAATTGTCTGTTGACTTGTTCAGATCAAACCAATCAATATGCACGTCTCCTTGATCTTGCTCATCAATGAATTACAAATTGTCTATATCCTCCTCCAGGTCAGCTAGATTATCTAATCCTTGACTTGGTCCATCTTCTCGGACTACACTGACCTCCATCCCAGTCGGCAGCACCACTTTCAGCTTAGCTTGATTGACTGGCACAACATAGCAGCTCGGGTCGTATGCCCCATCAAATAATTTCTCAAAGCCCTCGGGCAATGGACTGGTATTCTTTACCAAGGCTAACCTCCCTTCATCTTCTGCTATCACCACCACTAGTTTGGGTTCGAATGAGGACGTACTCATCATGCACAGGTCTGTGCTCTCAGGGATGAACAACGCCGGCTTAGGTAGGTGGGAAGGGGTGATATATATACTGGGGTCATATGGGACGGCCAATGTATGGATGAGGTTTATTTGTCGGGGTGGAGGGCTTGGCTATGTGGTGGGAGAGGATTTGTAGTGACGTTGGGTTTTTCAAGAGGAGCTATCACCTTATTGTCAATGAGATCTTGAATCTCATGACGCAGTCTAAAGCACTGATCAGTATCATGACCATGTTGTTGGTGAAAAGCACAGTATTTGGCCGGGTTGTGTTTTGAAGGGAGAGGATCTGGTAGTGGGCGTTGTTCTAATGACTTAAGATGCCCCTTTTTGATTAGGACCATCAGGGCTGCAGATAAGGACATATAGAGCAGTGTGAAGACCCTCTGGCCTCGAGCTTGATGGCTGGAGGTTTGGAAAGTTGTATTGGATGTGCCAGCAAAGAGATTGGTAGTCTTGGGTGTGGTGGTGACCATGTTCACATCCAAAGGCCGCGCAGAGGTGCCACCAGTCGTGGTTGCATTGGAGCCGCGTGTAAAGGGCCTTTTGGGTTATTCATTCACGTGGTCTATTAGACTCTGCTTCATTGCATCCTCAATTTGAACCCCTATTTCGTGGAGCTCAGCAAATGTAAATAAAGGCAAGACTATCATCTTCTGTAATAGTCTTCCTTGCAGGTTGCGGACCACCATTCTGATTTGGTCCTTTTCAGGTGGCCAGATAGTCATCATAGAGGCCTTGGCCCTCCACTGGGTCACGAAATCTGAGAAACCCTCTTTCGGTTCCTGATGGGTCGCTTCGAGGTCACGAGTAGTGACCTCGATCTGAGTATTGTAGGAGTATTGTGCTATGAAGGCCTCGGCTATTTCCTCCCAGTTTCTCTTCAGAGAGTCTTCAAGTTTGGCATACCAGATGGCCGCTATACCCGATATGGTCTGGCCAAAAAGTGACAACTTCTACATTCTGGAGGGACCCATTGGCCGTAGGATATCAGAGAATAGCCATAGATGGTCCATAAGATCCCCGGAGCCATCAAACCGGTCTATATGCCGCATCTTGAATCTTTCCGACAGAGTTACTGCTGAGTCAGTGTATCCATCCTCAATATCAAGGATTGAATTCATGCCCTGCATCCGTTTGAAAAGCTTTTCTAGCTTGTTGACCTTCAGTGCAGTGGGGTCAACCTTGAATTCAAACGGCTCCTCCATTTGGTAAACTGGTGCCTTGGAGGTCTGAGGTGGGATGGGATCTGCCTGAATGCCCGCATTTTCCTGGACATCAATTGTGACCCTGGATGTTGGAACTCCCGCTGGGGGTACATAAGATGCTGAGGCTACTGCAGATTGTGGCTTCTGTCGCAGAAGCGTTTCTATCACTTCTTATTGGTGGGCTATAACCTCAACTTGGCGGGCTGTGGTCTCAGCTTGACGGGCAGCATTTAGCTGCATAGTCTCAATAGTCTGGTGAAGTTGACGAAGCATATCTTCCATGCTAACTGGAGAACTTCAAGCTACCGAAACTAGCAAATACTCTCTGTCTGGAGTAGAAGTAGAAGATTGGGCCTGACTAGGCATAGGCGAGGCAAAAGGTGACTGCTGAATCGGTGAATTCTACATGATCCTCCTCTGTCTGGTAACCGGCGAGAGTGAAACAAACACTGGTTATCCCCTGACTAGATTCCCAGATCTGCAAATCCTTCTAACTCGGGTCCAGAGTGCTTGGGGGGTAACAGAATCGTCTGAAGCAATGGTGAAAAACTACCTTGCCAAAAAGAAAATAAAGCAAAAAGAAACAAAAATTAGAAACCGCACAGCACCTCGGCTCAGACACAAACAACATGCATTTGCAATCATAAGCTAGAGAACTGTACTCAACACTGATTTCTACCTCAAAACTGATACCTAGACTTGCAACTGATACATACATTCTTGTAGAGTTTCACTCTAAAAGCACATATCAAGCAAGTAAGAGCCAAGACACCCCTCTGATGGGGTAGGGTTACCCTGTCCTAGTTTTGTCAGGAGCTAAGGATTCACTACGCAAAACAAGTGGTTTCATACAATTCATGTATTCAGATAAGCAACCTGTCGTAGTTTGGGACAGTCTCTATGGTTTCCAACATGCAACTAGGTCGATTGGTCAAAAGGGTACATCAGCAAGACTACCTAATATACCTCTCACACGTAACACGGAGAAGTAAAAGTAGGATCAAACGGTACAACGATAGTCCAGATCCAAGGGTTGTGTTCCCATCATGGTAGAGCCCGCAACTGGTTAGCCTTTTGGCAAGCTTTTCCAAGCGAGCCTCCGGCAAACCGTTCAGGAATAACAGATGATAAACACTATGACTTAGGCGCACCGATGTAAATACAAATGCATAGAGACACATAAGTGTAGATAAAATAGCATATCATGAGTTCTAGACAAATTCTCTAAATCTCCAATAGAGTCGCCAGAAACTGCAGACTTGCCTTTTTTCGCCCCCCCTTTCGGAAGGTTTGAAAAGAATGCCTCACAGTTCGAACTCCCGCGGTTTTGAATCTGGCCTCACAAGTGCAATGTGAAACTGATAATCACCAAATAGTCCAAATCTGGCAAATCGTTTGGAAAATTGATTTTAGGATCAAAAATTTCAAATTGGACTGCTTTGCCAGATATAGAGTCGCCACCTAAATATTTTATTTTTGGAGAAATTTGGGAAACTCATGACTCGGGCCGAAGGTCACGTGTCCGTCATCACCAAAGTTGCATCGGCTTGGAAACTTAGGTACGAGAGGGACAGGTCATGAATTAAGCACCCCCGCTCTCCCGATCAAAGGTCGGCCTCTACTAATCATGATATAATTTTTTACAAACATTATATGTTCTTATTCCAGTTAGTATGCTAGCCTTACTATGATGCGCACAAGCAAATATAGACTACTGTGCTCAATTTGGAGCAATTCAACTCATGTTTGTTTGCGAAAATGGTTTGAATTTGCCACCTCAAGTGGGCTTAAAGTTTGCGGATTTGTCACCAAACATAGTGGGCTTAAAACAGGTTTGCCACTCAACAAAGTGGGGTTAAAACTCACATTCATTGAATCGTTCCAATTCAAGCAACAAGGCTTCATCCACAGGCATTCATGCAGTTTAGCATTTAAGCACATAGCCTCATGGCAAGCACGCTAAATATGGCAACATTCACACTTTGGCAAGTATGCTAAAGCACAAAAACTCTCCTAGTACTTCAAGCTCGGAAAATATGGGTTAGAAAACTATGTGTGATTTTTAACTATGCAAAATGCCTAATGCAACACATGCAATATGCAATTAATAGGCTCGGCTACTAAGCATGGCATTTGATTCGATTTAAACAACATGCAATTAAACACGTATTCAAAGAATTATTGAAATGACGATGCAGTTTAAATGATGCGCCGAGCCTCGGTGCATGCAATACGAAATGAATGGATGCAAGCATGCGATATGATAAGTGAATCATGTCCCTAATCTAACCATCGAAAGCGATTAAATAAAAAGGAGAAAGACGTGTGATTGGAAGACATGCACACACACACGCACACTTATTACAACATTACGCCGTCGCGAAGGAGGGTCTAAATAAATAAGCTAACCAACTAGCTACACTAATTAAGCTAGCTAATTGTTACAAACCGAACTAATCAACTATTCTAGTTAACTAATTACAAAACCGAAATTGAATAACTAGTTAAACTAACTAATTATTTACAATACTTAATTAGCTACAACTAATTAATTACAACACATATTTAAGCTAGATATTTAAGCGTTAAATAAGCTTGAAAATGCAAAGGAGGCTTATGCACGTGCTCAATTTCCACCCGAAAAGTCACTATTTTGCTTCTGCAAGCCTCTGTTTGCACATTTGATCATTGAAAATTCTGCCAACTTCCAAAACATCTCTGCTTCATCTAACCAACACATTGTGCAAAAATCACTGATGCCCGACAAGAGGGACAAAGGGTCGGTTGGCTACCAATGGTGGCCGGTCGGCTACCATTGGTGGCCGGTCGGCCACTGGTGGTGGCTGTCGGCCACTGTTGGTTTAAACTTCTATGTTGCAACAGAGAGCAAACAGGGCATAACCGTGCATTTCTCAAGGGTTGTACTATCTACCCTCCTTATCATCACACAAGCTCAAAGGAGAGAAACTCTTAGCCCTTAAAGCATCAGCCAAGCAATTTTCATGCATGATGGCTAAGGGACCAAGTTTGTACAAGTTCAATAAATGCACATACAAGACCAAAATGACCACCACCATATCATGCATGATTAAGGGCAATGGTGACCTAGGAAAATGACACATTTCATCACCTTGAGTATGAAATGTCCCATTTTCCTTGTGTTCAAATTAACGTCCGATTTGAACACATGCAATGCAACACAAAGAATGCTTATCTTGCACACTTTTACTTGCCAATTTTGTTTACTCATTTTAGTTACCCAACCATTCATTAACCAATTAAGTTCATTAGTGAGTGTCCTCTAATGAGAGGGGGCTCAAACCACAAGTTGCTTTAGGTATGAAAGAGGCATTACACTGTTGGTAATGAACCCCCTAAGGGATTAAACCATTAGGTGTAGCACCTCCATTTCACACTTATGCAAACAAGTGGCTTGAAATCACTTTCAAAGAGAAACAAAAAGGTGAATAAATGGGGGAGATTGCAGAGATTATAAGTGCTGAAAATGAGTGATAAAAGCACTAAAACATGCAATCAACTCAAACCAATGATGCTTAAAGCCTTAAAACACCAACTATTACACTAGAGGCATGCAAAACAAGACTCAAAAAGTTCCAAACAGCCAAAACAGTGGCAAAACAGTTCAAAATAGAGTGTAAAACATGCTAGACTCAAGCTAAGTTAGGCTAGAAAAACATGCTAACATGTGAAGCTAACTAGGCATGCGAACATGACACAAGGAGGGGAGGCTAATCCCTCCAATTTTGGACTTCAAAATAAGTTTTTGGCCACTGACAAATCTCTGAAATTCAGTGGCTAGAAGGCCCAAAAAAGTTAATTTGAAAGTGATGAATAAAAGGCACAAAAGCTATACTAGCAAAGAAGCAAGAAGAGTGAACCTCCCCTAACTAAAAAGGGCTCAAACCACCACTTTTAAGTCACAAAAACAGAGCTTCTTACAATTCAAAACCAAGCCAAAAACAATTGAAATAGATGGCAGAACAAATATCTTGAAACAAAGCAAACAACACAAGTTTTATACCTTTGAAGCAATGCTCAATTTTAGGCACCAACCCAAGCTAAAACCACTTGCTAGAGCTCAAAGAAGGTCTCAAAGAATCTCAGCTCAAAGGTAAGGAGATTTGGTTTAGGAGGTATAGGCAAAAGCTAAGGATTTGTGAGCAAAGGTATACAAAATTGCAAGAGAGAGAGAAATCTAGAGAGAGAGAGAGAGAGAGAGAGAATATTGTTCCAAAATTGCTAACCCTCAAAAATGGGGAAGGAACCCCCCATTTATAGAAAAACACTCTTTGAACTTTGAAACATCCCACCATACATGTGTAGGGAGATGCAGCTCTGTGCTAACAGCTGGCACAACTATCAACAAATATTTAGAAAAAGGCATTGGTGGCTGTCGACCACCACTGGTAGCTGACCGGCCACCACTGGTGGCCGACCAGCCACACCCCTAGTCGACAACCATTATCCATGGCCGACAGCCCATGCTGGTGGCCGATAGATCACCAAAAGTTCCAGGCAAGAAATAACAAGGTTTTGGTCCAAAACAAGGCATAAAACAGATAAGGTTTCAAGGCTCAAAGGCAGGGCACTCCCCCAAGGACTTCGAGCACTCAAAACGAACACATGCAATCATAATCATCGAGTGCACAAGCGACGACGTCCGAGTCTTGGCGACAGTCAAAAATGGGGTGTCTACAGTATCCTATAGCTACTTTGTGTGCCTTAATCAGATTTTTTTCAGACACACCTTCTTTGCACTTACTTGCCTTAAGGCCATCCTCCCAAGGTATGAAGCTTAGCCCCTAAGACCGTCATCGGTAATAGACTGTCTTGCCTTCCTCGCCAACTTTGACAATCTTTGGCGAATGGCCTAATGACTTACTGCTTCTCTTATGTCCACTGCTTGTTGGCACTTTATCTTGAATGTCTTCCCACTGCAGCAACTTTGCCTAGTTAACTTTACCAGCCTTTGGGGCTTCTTAAGCTTCATGAGGCTTGGGCAGTGGACCAATTGTAGTAAGGTTACGAGCTACCTCAACCAAAGCTAAAAAGGTAGGCAAACCATGATTTACCAAAAAGAGTTCGTAATCTTGCAAGGCGCCCTCTACATATATGGTAACTAGGCGACCTTTGTCTACTGGTTTGTGGCAATTGATGGCTTTGTTATGAAACCGTTTGACATAGTCTAGGATATCTTCGCCTTCCTTTTGAGTATCTTGACCAAATGTGAGAGTAATGACTTTCTCTTTGACTTGAAAGAATTTCATGTGAAAATTGTTCACCATCTCATCCTAACTTTTGATTTAGTTAGGTGCAAGGTTCATGTATCAACTGTAAGCCCTCTCAATGAGTGATTTAGAGAGCTCCCAAAGTCACAGAGAGTGGTCAGCAACGTAAATGCCGAGGGTCTCAATAAAGCAAACAATATACTCTCTCGCATTGCCTTGTTTCCCATTGAACTTCATGAACTTAGGTACAGTATACCAAACTAGATAAGGCATGGCTAGTATCTCATGAGAGTATTGGGGTTTAACATCTAGATTTTGGAGTGATGGTAGTTGCTTCTTGCAACACTCTTGCTCGAGCATAGCCTGGACGTCGGCTATGGTGACAAAGCGGTTCGGCTGGAAGGGACTAATCTATCCTTGAGTAGTGAAACCTACGATTATACTGTTCACTTGAGGGATCGCTAGAAGATTAGGCACTTGGATTGGAGCTGGGTTTCTAGGGAACTAGTTGTCCTTAGCATTTGGAACTGCTGAGAGTAGAGGAACTTGCGTCAAAGCTGGTCTAGGTGCCAACGTCAAAATAGCATTAGTAAGAGTCTGCAATGCAGTTAAGATCTCCCTCTAAGTATCCTGAAGAGACTATATGGCCTCGACTACAACACTGCTCTCGTGGACCTCAGCGTGTGCTGCTTTGTCAGTGTAGACACCCTATTTTGACTAACCCTAAGACTTCGGGCACTTGCAAGCCTTCCGATGATGAAATTGTAAATTACTCTATCTTTAGAATGTTTAAGGATATTTGGAGTTGCTATGTAAACCCGTTTTGGCCAAAAACTAACTTTTTATGAATATGACCATTTTACCCATGAACCCATTTTTAATCGAAAACTAACTTTTAACCCTAAAAAGGATAGAGAAGCTTGATTGTGCTCTAATCAAATGTATTTTCCAAAATTAATGATCTGTTTTATTAGAAACATTGATTAAGAGGTAATACGGACTACTTGGGCCACAAACAAGCCAAGATCATAAAATGCATGTAGAGATGACATGTGTACCATGGCGAAAGGTGCATGTGCACGTGCCTCATGCGTACTGCAGACACCCCATTTTGACTGGTCCTAAGACTTCGGGCTCTTGCAAGCCTCCTGATGATGAAATGGTACTTTCTTTATCCTTTGAATGTTTAAAGGTTGTTTAGAGTTGCTATATAAAGCCGTTTTGGCAAAAGATCAACTTTTTGCACAAATGACCATATTTACCCCTGAACTTATTTTTAGCCAAAAACCAGCTTCTTAACCACATAAAGCCCGATTGTACTTTAATTGATCGTATCTTCCAAAATTAGTGACCTTGTGGATAGGGGTGTTCATGGGTCGAGTCGGCCTAGGTTTACCCTTAACCCATCAATCGCTCGACTATTATTGGGTTCTTCACATGCTCAACCAAAGTCGACCAATTGTTCAATTTGAAATCGTCCATTTAGATCATTTGGTTATCAGTCAGCTCCAGTCGGTTTCACAATTATCTTTTATTTACCAATCATTTTAACCATGTATTCAAAAATGAAAAGAAAATACATCTCAAAAATACTAAAATTTATATGAAACAAAAATGAGTATATCACAAGAACCTTACAAATGAATATTCCTTATAAGAGTAGGAAATTAAAAAAGAAAAAAGTACTTGCACATCATCATCAGCCAGTCCAAAGAAATCTTTGACACCACTGCTTATCTTCGTGATCTTCCACGACATCAATATAGTATATGTTTCCCGATTTACCGTTGACAATTGATGGAGATTAGAAAAGCAAATGGTGAGGTAAGGAGATCAGAATTTTGGGGATTTAGGAGCAATGAGAAAGAGCTATCATTTGTAGATGGGGAGTTATAGAGTCATTTTAGAGTGAGATATGAAAAAGAGAGAAATTCGAAGAGTTGAGAAGGAATGAGTTAGAGAGATATGGAGAGTAAAGAGATCTAGAGAGTTGATGAGAGAAATAAGTAAGAGAGAGAAATATAGGGAGTTCAGATGTAATGAGTAAGAGAGAGAGAGAGAGAGAGAGAGAGAGAGAGAGATAGATTTGGGGGACAAAACTCTTTGGTGAGTTGTCATCTTAAATAAAAAAAAAATGGGAGTTGATAAATAAAAAGTAAGAGATATATGAAGAGAGAGAAATAAGCGAAGTTGAGAAATACTAATAAGTAAAAGAGAGAGAGAGAGAGAGAGAGAGAGAGAGAGAGAGAGAGAGAGATTTTGAGAAGAGTAATCTCTGGGAAGTTGTCATTTAAAAAAAAAGAGAAGAAATTTGGGAAGATGTGAAAAGTGATAAGTTTGAATATGTGATAAAAGATAGAATTTCAACAACCAATAATCTAACACCACATATTGAATTTGTGATAAGAAAGTAATTTAAAGATAAAAGGAAATATTGCCACGTATGGATGACTCTCTCAATGTATAATGTTCTACTTCGATCGACTCTGGTTTTTACGATTTTGATGCTGAATCAACTGATGGCCGACTGTAAAACTGAGATTTTCAATTTCATTAAACTGTAGCATACCCAATCAAACTTTGAAATCGTGAATTTCCTTCACGGTTCGGCGGTTCGAGCAGATTATTCGGGTAAATCGTTTCCCTAAACAGCCCTATCTGTAGACATCCTATTTTGACTGGCCATAAGAATTGGGCCTTTTTTTTTTTAACACCTGATGATGAAAGTTAGAATGTGCTCTCTTATGAATTCCTCATCAAGAGAGCTAGGTTCAAGCTTTAATCCTAATCTTACACGTGTTTTGGCCAAAATGCTTTAGACCCTCTTAAACCCGTTTTTTAACATTTCTACGAAATTTGAGGCTCGCATTGTCAAAATTCAAGTGTTATATATATATATATATATTTTAGTAAATTGAGTAAGGGCAAAGTGGAAATGAGTGGAAAGAATGAGAATTCTCTAGAAGAAAAACAAAAAAAAAAACCCTATTTTCTCCTTTAAAAAAAGTGTCTGGCCAAACTATTTTTCATCTGGCCAAACAATTTTTTGTATAGTCGAATGATTTGTCTGGGAAACAGAGCAGTTTTAGGAAATTCAGCATTTTCTTTGAATTTTACACAAATATCTTAGATATTTTGCCTTTAGCCTTCCTTTGCAAGTTTCTTAGATATTTTCTTTGCCTCAAAAGTCTAGAAATACATTCCTCTCACTTCATTTTAAAGCGTTACAAAATATTTCTAAAGGCTAAGAGACTTGTTTGATAGCCCACCTTCTACACTTCATCTTCAACCTTCATTTTTCATACACCCTTCAACTAAACACCATTAAACCTTGACTTGTAGCTCCTTGCTAAGGAGTCTTGGACTTAATCAAGAACTTTGAGGGTACTAGGAGAGAGTTTGTGAACAAGAAAGCTTATCATCTTTTCAAGATGTGAACTTTTGTAATTTTTCTCATATTCTCTTTCTTTTTCTTCATTTATAAGCTTTGTTTCTCACTGTTAGCTTGTTGTAATCATGTGATAGGTCCTCGTGGATGTGGAGGGAACTAGGATATAACCACCCATCCATTTAATTGATTGTTCTCTTCACTTTCTTACACTTTTCTTGCTTTCTAGTGCCATAATCCATTGTTGTTACATATTTTTGGAACTTTGTGGATGCGATTGAGGGTAGAAAGTAGCCATCCATTCACAAGTTTAACATGTAAAGTAGATTTCTTTCATGTTACACATCTTCTCCTCACATATCTCATCAAATAAGCATGTTAATCCATGTGTTTCAACCTATGCTCAATATTAATGAGTAGAGATGGTTGTTTCGTAGGATTACTTGGATGATTCTTGGGATTTGATGTTGAGAGGGTTGTGCTTTTCCATTTTATTGACTGTTTTTGGAAGCAAAACGAGAGATTCTATGTCAAGAATGTTGAAATCTCTCTTTTCAATTATTCGTGAACATGGAAAAGGATGGAAACATCCTTATTCATGAATAGAAGAAGAGTTCTCAGTGGCTTTTGATGAATCCCTTGTATTAAAAGAGAAGCTTCCACTAAGAAATGATGTGCATTAATCTACCCTCTCCAATTAATAGTATGAATTTGGGTGTTAACCTGCCCTTATTCACAAAGAGATCATGTAGGTTCCCATCTATTTCTTAGGCTTGTATTTGTTTTTGCGTTAATTCATTTAATTTGATAAATTGTTATAAACATCATGTTGTATATAGCTTCTTGTGATGTTAGTTGAGGCATATCTACCTCTTCTTTGGATGTTCTCTGCAAGAGGGAGAGGTAGAAGAGATGAGCACCCCTTAGAAGATGTATTTTTCTTTTGTTCTCGACTTTCTTCACCAAACATAGTTTTCCCCGGAGGTTACGTTTAGCCAACTGGACAAATTTGGGTATGGCTGGATGAATTTTTCAGAGCAAAACATGACAGTTTCTAGGGAGTGTTCTCCCGGGTGTTTCTGGAGCTGTTATTTAAATTCCTTTATTTATCTAGTATGATTTATTACATTCAGCAGTAATTACACTGAATCAATTCATTGTTGTAATAATTCCTCCAACCCTACATCTTTTTTTTCTTTTTCTTTTTTCATTCAACTGTTGTAATAATCCCCCTGGTCTATCTTTCTTTTCATTCAACTGTTGTAATAACTTTCAACCCCATGTCTTTCTATCATTTTTTTTATATGGTTTTTATTTATATAGCGTCATGTTTTATTTATCATATCTATGATTTTTTATGCATATGGGTTCGGCTAATTTGCATCTGTGGGATTTATCATTTTTGACGTGGTTTTGTGCGCTACCCCATGCCTTGAAATGATTCACATATCATGTATTTAGTAGCCAAATCTCTAGTTGCATTTTGTGTATGTATCGCATTAGTATTTTGCATATAGGATCATGTATATTTTACTAACTTTTGTATTATCTTCATAGTCAGATGTGAGTAAATACTAGGTGAGCATTTATAGCTTTAGCATCCTGCATGTGAATGATTTTTCTTACTATGTCTAAGCATCTTACTGTAGACGTCCCCGAACATCCCGGGAGGGAAAATCCCCCCCGTTTTGTTCGTTGGGCTCACTACAGTTCAGGACTGAAAGTCACGGTCCTGTATCTAATTTTGCAGAGTGCAATGCAAGACCGATGAATCATCAAATAGTCCAAATCCGGCAAATCGTTTTTGAAAACAAATTGTTTTGAAAGAAGTGCGAAACATGGACTGCTTTACCAGATACAGAGTCGCCACCTAAATATTTTATTTTGGGAAATTTAGGAAACCCTAATTGTTGCCTAAGGCCACATGCCCGTCATCGCCAAAGTTACCTCGGCTCGGGAACTTGGGTACGATTGGGGAAGGTCACTTCGTGAGCACCCCCGCTCGCCCGATCAAAGATCGGCCTCTACTAACCATGATATCTAGTTTTGAAAACATTATGTGCTCTTATTCTGGTTATTAGCCTAGATTTTACTACGTGATATGCACGGCATACAAGTATAGACTGAATCGCCTGAATTGGAACAAAACATCTCATGTTTGTTTGTTTGAAAGTGGTTTGCTAATCGCAAGTAGGCTAAAATGTGGATTTGCCACCCTCGGGTGGGCTTAGAAAACAAGATATTTTGCCACTATCTAGTGGGCTTAAAACTCACAATTGATGCATTATTCCAATTCAGATAATCCAACCTTCACCCACAGGCATTCAGGCAGGCATATCACATAAGCAAATAGCCCATGGTAAGCATGCTATCATGGCAGTCACTCACACGCATGCAAGGATGCTAAAGCATAAAACTTACCGAGTACTCCAAGCCAAAACAAAAGCTATGTTGGAGATCAATGCATGATCCTAACTATGCTGGAATGCCTAATGCAACACATGCAAAATGCTACTACAATAGGCTCGGCTATTTTAAGATGGCATATGGTGATGCTACAGCCAACATGTATTCAACTTGGAATTGAAATACAAATGCAGTTAGTATGATGCACCGAGCCCGGTGCGTGCAAGACAGATGAATGAATGCAAACATGCTATCATACTGTATGCTAATTGAAACATGCCCTAATCTAACCATCATAAGTTGGTAAATAAAAGGGAGAAAGACGTGGGGTTGGAAGACATACATCACACGCACGCAAACTTATTACAATTGTGCCCTCACTCGGAGGGTCCGAAAGAATAATACAGTCTGAATGAATAGTACAGTCCGAATAAATACAAAATCCTAATTAATTAACAAATTAATCTAGGAAAATAGATAAATTGGCACGCAAATCCATGGACTGCCTCAGCTCTGTTCCAAATGATGAATGATGCATGCTCGAGTTGCCCGGCGCAGAAATCCATTGCGGTGCCCCGGTTCGCCTCTGTTTGCAATTAATGCCGGAATGATGTGCAAGGCTCTTAAAAAGCTGCTGATTTCTGATTTACTGCAACAGAGAGCAACAAAGGGGGCATGGCAAAGTATTTCACACATGTATGCATGACTACTCTTCAGGGGGTATAGTCCTCGATCCTCGTGCCACCAATCACGCATATCGATGCATGATGGCCGAGGAGTCGAATTGCACGACTCAATATGGAATGAATGCACATGAAAACACAACAAGACCTAAACTCCATCATGGGTGATCCGGAGTGTCGGTGACAGGGAATTGAGACACGTTCCGTCACTCGGAGTGCGAAACATCCCTCGTTTCCCGTGCTCGGGCTAACTCCTATCCCAAACACAATGCAAATGAGATGGCATACACAATGTGACTAACATACAACCTAGCATACACAATGCTATGAAATGGCATACATAATGCTCGATGTAACATGGCATACACAATGCTCTAACATGCGACCTAGCATACGCAATGCTATGAATTGAAAGGCATACACAATGTACAGTGGACTTACACCAATCATGAGTGGACCTCAGCCGCACTCACATCAGTGGCCATAAGATGAAAATGAGATGACCGAAATGCGTGCACACATGCACGCAAACCGAGGACCGAATCTAAGGCATTAAATGCCACTCTACCAAAACATGGCAAGGATGAAGCATGGAATTCAAACATGTAAATTTTCAGCACTGAAACAAAATGCTAAATGGTCCCGAATCATGCGAACATGGCACCCGATGCATGGAGTAAGCCCCGAAACTCAAAACTAGGCACATGTATTGACTTGTAGCTATACAAAGCATGCATTATTTGACCATGAAGCACAAAGAAAGAGCCAAGGCAGTCCCAAAACATGAACATTTTTAGTTCAAAGCATGACCAAAAGATGCTAGCATGATGGACTAAAATAGCGTGCAACTTTGACTAGCAAACATAGTTTACATGGCATGCATATGAAGCATATGAAATCTCACCAAACCAGCAAAAATCAGTGAATAAAACATGCCAAAATACATCCAAATAATCACTGAAATGCAGCCAACATGTGCAAAAATGAGGGGCTTCTTTGGAAGGGCATACAAGGGGTAATTAAGCACATGCATCAAGGAGACTTATCATGGCACAACCAACTCTGAAAATCAAATATGACAGTCCTAAAACTCACCAAATTGACCCTAAAATTGGTCTAGGGAACATGCAAAGAAAGGCCTCTTTGAAGGGCCTTGAATGGGATTGTTCTACACATGCATTGTAGGTATAAAATATGATCAAAAGGGCCTTGGACAGACCTAAGGCAAGCCCTAAAACTCACAGAATGAGGCCTGAAATCAGACTTCGATGCATGAAAAATGGGGTCCCTTTGGGAGGCCCAAAGGATCCCCAAACAAAACAAGGAGAGAGGGGGTCACCCCCCCTCTAATTTTGGCCCTCAAAAATGCATCAAAGCCACTGAAAATCTACTAAATTTCAGTGGCTAAGAGGCCAAACCATGGCCAATGCAAGTGCTCTAATGCATGGCCCTAATCATGAAGGAATGAAGCATGCATAGGGGAAGATGACCCCAAACAGAGAATAGATCTTAATCAAACATAAAGATGATATCAAAACAAGATTTTTTTCAGTTTAGGTCGAGGTCTAAAATGGCTCACAAATAAGGCTAATGTATCATGCAAAAATAGCTGTAAAAGAGAGATTGAACAAACAGGGAAGAAAAAGGCCTCAAAAATTAAAGTGACCTTCAACAAAGTTGAAGAGGGGCTCAAAATAAGATACTTTATAGTTTATGGAAAATCTCGAATATGCTCAAAAATAAGGCTAAAATATGATGCAAAAATAGCCCTAAAAGAGAGATAAAGGGAAAGGGGCAGCAGATGGCCTCAAACAGTGAAGAGCCCTTCAACAAAGTTGAAGAGGGGCTCAAAATAAGACTATTTCTAGTTCAGGCCGAAGCCCAAAAATGTAAGAAAAAGGGGCTAAGATATAGAACAAAATAGTGCAAAAATGGGGAGAATAGGAGCTTACCCTTGTAGCCCAACTTTCCAGCAGCCTTTGGTCCAAGGAAATGAGCTTTCAACCTCTACAAATGACTTCCAAGGTTCTGGAATGGATGATGGTGGTGTGGTGCTATGGGTTGTAGTGTAAATGGACCAAGGAAGTTAGGGTTTTGGAGCTTGGAATAGTAGCAATGGAGGTGGGAGGTGATGAGCCTTAAGCAAAAGTGTCTAACCTCTAGATACAAAGAGGAAGGCCTCTCTTATAGAGAAGAGAGGCCAAAGCTTCTCTTGGAAGCTTCAAAGATCCTCCATACGCTGTATGGAGGATGCACCAAATGATCTCCAACTGGCACAACTGGATTACACTCAAAGAAAGGAAAAGCAATAAGCAGGCCGGCCAGTTCAAGTGGCCGGCCGGCCACTCCCCCTGGTCGGCCTACCCAGGAAGGTGGCCTCCAAGATGAGTGGAACACAGCCCTATGGAGAAAAACCAGAAAATGTGACCGAAGAGAGAGAAAAGCTAGCTTTTTAACAAGGTTCAAAAGGGTCAAGAAGAATTACTGGTCGGCCTACCCATATTTGTGGCCTCCCAGATGAGTAGATCACCATGGTGGTATGAAAAGCCAGAAAATGTGGCTCAAAAGTGAGAAAAACCAGCTTTCTGTCAAAAAAACCGGCTTTTGGAGAGTGAAAATGAGAAAATTGGTTTTTCAGGGGAATAGGTGGCCGGCCACCATCCTACCACTTCCCTAACAGTGAAAATAGGGTCCTCACCAAAAATGGACCAAAACGGATGCAAAACGAAGGTTCGGGGGCCAAAACGCGCGGTTCGAGGCCCCGAAAACAGGCTTCTAGGCACCGAAAGTGGCCTATGACCATGAAGGTGGTCTCCAGGGCCACAGTGTTCCTCTAAAGGGAGGAAATAAGATGTGTGTCAAAAACTGGAGTAAACGGAGGTAGTTAAGCGGTCCTGAACCGAGACACACGGCCGACGGCTTTGAAAACCGGAAACTGGGCTCCAAACGGGAAAAATGGCCTACGACCACGAAACGTAGCCTACGGCCACTGAGAGATGGTCTACGAGACCTCTCCCTCCCTTTGGGAAGAGAAAACAAAGAAAACAGGACCTGGTTCGCAAACCGAGGGAAAGCACAAAAGAGCCCCGAAGTCCGGAGGCAAGGCTCGCAGCCGAGACTCCGTAACCTCAGAACGAGCACAATATGCAACACCACCAAGCATTCAACTGGTGATGTCTGAGTCTTAAGGTCATTCAAAAATGGGGTGTCTACAGTTGCCCCTCTTTGACAGAACTCGGAAGTCACACGTGACGGGAGTGAATGTCAAAGCCTAGAGACGACCCATTTTTGACAAGGCCGAAGACTTAGACAAACATACAAGATAACAAAGATGTGCCCTCAGGCATGCCCGTAGGCAGGGGCAAAATGCAAAATGATATGCACAACGCCGGATGTAACTGATGATCATGCAAAACAGCAAGCTGTAATGAAGTGCACATGCAACAGTTTTAAGCAAGAATGCAAAGCAACAACTACATTTCATGCAGTTTAAGAATGCGGAGAATTGTTCGATTCTCGCTACGTCTCACACGGAGAAGATACAATACCAGCGCGATTCGTCTGGTCACACCAGCTTCAAATGAACCATACATACAATATCGTGCCTGAAAGATGAAGAAACTCAACAAGTACAACATAGTTAGCAACACATGTTCAACACTACATCGAATGCAGACAAACAGGATGTTGATGGGAAAGTGCATCGCATTGCGAGAGATACGCACGTAACAATGCAAGCTAAGCGTGAGGGTATAACAATACCAATGAAACGTGCACAACAATGCAAGTGGTATGCATGAGAATGCAAGTGACGTGCATAACAATGCAAGATAAGTGCAAATTCGAATGTATGTTTGGCGCGAAACAACGAGCAAAGAAATTCAAGTTTCGACGAATGTAATTTAATCGCGACCTCCGGTTTACCTCCCGGAAGGATCACAACATACTCAAAAAGGATACATCTTTCTCTTGACGAGTGACGATGAAGCACGCATCGAAAGTTGGAGTTGGAGTTTCCGCGGAGGGATTTCGCGACGAAAAAGCGCACTTTCCTTGTACTTTCTCGGGTCCCGGGGACTCCAATCATCACCAAAATTTGCAGAGACCTTGGAGACCACCTTGGGAACACCACCGGCTAGGTTTGGTCCCAGGGGGAGGTCACCGACCAGGTTGGAGTGTAAGGGATGGTCGGCCTGCCAGAAAAGGTGGTCGGCCGACCACCTAGCCCAAATCCGGGGTAGTTTGGTCTTTTTGCTCCCATTTCTTGAAATACACAAAGCCAAACACCTTTTGCTCATAACATCAGGTCCGAAATCAGTCCCTCTCCCTTCCTAGAGCATTTTCTTTCTCAGATCTACGCTCTATACGCATTTTCCAATGCCCCACGCCAAGTTGTTTCGCGAAAACTTTCAGTTCTCTTCACTTTGAACCGATTAAAATTTGATTTCGGAGCTCCTTTTCTCATTTTCACCACTTGAGGTAAGTTTGTCTCAATATTTGAAAGATTTTCTCGGAAGTTGACTTTTGTTGACTTTTTCATTTCCCGAGAGTTGACTTTTATTGACTTTTTCCAATTTTGGCTCATTTCGCTCATTTTTGCTCATTTTTGCAGATTTCTTGAAATGGCGGGTCAATTTTCCCACGGCGGAGGTTCTCCAGGCGCCGGAGGCAAGCCTTACATCATGTCTTTGCATCCGAGGGTTCGTCCATTTATCCCCGAGAGGTACGATCCTTCGACTCATGTCCTCCCTCAGGCGATTTTTTATCATTTTACCGACTTCGACCCTCGAGCTCTTGTAGACCTGCTATTGCGGGAGCCAAAGTCCCATCTCTCCCATGAGGCATGAGAGGTATGTACTTCACTTTTTTTACATTTTCTGCCTTTATTCTGCATTTTCCTTGCATTTCATGTTATGTATGCCTATTGCTCATTCTGAACACATTCGCATGCCATGCTTCGGCTCATTTTAGCACACAACTTTTCCTGCACGCTTAGTGTATAACATAATACTCCATCTTGAACACATAGCTCAATCACTTGAATCTCTGAAATCTGAACACGCAGCCCAAATTTGATGGTGAACACGCACAATTTAATATTCTTCTATCTTTACTCTTCATTCGATTTTTGTGACTGAGAATGAATGTTTTACTTTGTTATCATTCTGTTGTATTCGGAACCCAAGATGGACTATGCTATGACTAGATAGATTGTGCCACAAACCCTAGTTTAGAGTGGACAATCTGTGCCGTTGAGATAGTGCGTACTTGCGCCTCAAATGCGACTTTATTCTTCTTTCCGATTCCTAACTTGTAGTTGAGGAATTGGCTCGTGTCACTCATTCATTTCATAATTCAAGTTTGCAATTTCAGGTACAAAACTAGTGGTGGATTCGGACCCTTAAGTTCCCAATCCAATTATTCAATATTATTTTATTTCTTATTTAATTAGGGTTTTATAAATTGTTATCACCAACAATCAACCAGCCATTCATTAAACTAGTTTGACAAGTGATAATTAAAATAGTTATTAAATATACAATAGTCCCTATGGATACATACCCATACTCACTAACTACACTTTTTAAATGGAGTTTGGGAAGATTGGTTTGCAACTACCAAGGCTCTAAGTAGTTTTGGTCTTAGGTAAAAGTGTTATGAAATGAAGTCTCTGTTAAGAGTCACCATTGACTCTTCTAGAATTATCTAGGCTATCAACTACACACACTCTCTCCCCTAAGAATTTTTCTGTGACATTTTACAATGTTGAAGAATCTAGAAGACTACGAAAAGTTCTGGAGAAATCCGGAAGATTCTAAAACATTCTAGAAGAATCCAGAATATTAGAGAACCTTGGAGAAATCTAGACAAATCTAGAAGGTCAAGAACTATCTGGAATATTCTACGGAAGTATAAAAAAATCCACTATGTACTAGCACAATCTAGAGAATTCTTGAATAAAGTGGAAGGATGAGGGTATCCTAAAATATTCTGGAAGACTAATAATGACCTTAGGATCAAATTAATCCTAGCCATCCTCCTCTATGGATGGCTAGGATTAATAAAAATTACTTTTGTGAAATTCGTTGTGTTTCAACTCAACACTCTCTTCTAGTTCAACTTGGAGGGCTATTTAGCATATTTACGGCCCCATTTGGTTTAGCTTTTGACAAGCTAATATCTAAAAGCATCCCCTCCATAGTTTTAAATAATCAACTTTTTCAACTTATTTAAATCAATTTTGACTCAAAAGTTATAACTAGAAGCTGCACCTGCACCCAAAAAAAGTCATAATAAGTTGCACCAATTGGAGTCGTACTCCTAATACCTAAAAGTTACAAACTCCCTCAAATATGTTGGGCTAAAATGCATTGGGGCAGTGATATGATGTGGGTTTACGGACTTCCTACAATTATTAGAAAAAGTCTCTCCCCAATCACAACAAAAGCATATTGAGCAACCTTTCTTGTAACATTAGACCAAATCAAGGATATATGACTCGCAAAAGGTCAAACTCCTACTAAGATTTAACAAAACATGACCCCTTAATTTGAATCTTCTTTCCAGAGTCATCTTAGCATGACCCTTAACATATTAGAATGAAGGGAAAATGTTGTATGCTCTGCAATCCATTAGAGAATAGCCCAAAGGAAAAAGCTCTTTCTAAGAAATGTTCAAGTCAACCTATATCTGAAATCTATAAAACACAAACACCTCTCTGGAGGCAGTGTAGGGGTGTCCGACACATGTCGAACACGGACACGCGCCGGACAGGTGGTGGACACGTGTCAGATACTCTATGGGAGGTGTCCCCATTTTTTTGTTTTTTTTTTTTAATTTTTCTAGCCAGACACATTATGGACACTTACGGGACACGTTTGGACACTTACAGGGTCCAAAATGTAATTTTTAGAACTCGTAAGGGTAAATGTGAAAAAACATAAAAATTGATTTCTGAAATAAACCCTAAATTATTGAAGAGAGAGAGAGAGAAGGAGAAAGAGGGTGAAGAAGGAGATATTGAAGCCTAAGAAGGTGAAGACGAAACTGTTGAAGCCCTAGATTGAGGTATGCTCTTCTTTCTTCCTTTTTCTTCTTCGTTCTTCTTTGCTTCGTTTTTCTTCTTGTTTCTTCACTTCGCAATTCGTCTCTCCCTCTCTCTCTCTCTCTCTGTTATTCGTCTCTCTAGCAGTTCGTATCTCTTTACCAATTCGTCTCTCTCACACTCTCACTCACACTTCCTATTCATCTCTCTTCTGACTTAACTCTGTTTCTTGTTTTCTTTTTTTCTTTTTTTTCCTTTTTCTTGTCTTTTTCTTCTCTCAATCTCTGATGTTTACAATATTTTTTTATTTTATACCTCAAATTCTTCTCTTTTTTTCCCCTCTTTTTTTCATTTTTAATTTTTTTGGTACTTTACCGGAACAAATTTTTATTTGTAGGAAAAAATCAATTTGTAACCAATGATGGTTGACACATTAGAAGGACATGTAAGTAATGAAATATATGTTTTTTTAAAAAATTTTTGTTAGTGTCATTTTGCATTTTTAATTACCTGCCAATGATTTTTTTTTTTAATTTTAGACATATAATAAATAAATAAAATTATATATATATTGAACGTGTCTCCAACGTGTCAAGTCCCCTGTTTTTTGAAAATTTGTGTGTCATCCGTGTCATGTCCCAAGTCCGTGCCTGTGCATCGGTCTGGAATTGAGTAGTAGGAAAAACATCTTGAAAGAAGTAACTAACTTGATTATGAAACAAGAGAACAATAAGAAAGGACTCTCCACACACCCTAAACCTCGGAACTATTTTTAAAGTCCCATGAAAAGAAATTAAAACATAGTTTCTCGTTGCACATAACATATGTATAGAGACACCTTCTCTCTTTAAACCTCATGCAATTGGTCATATCATTGTATAAAATGGGAGATGATCCTACAGAGTCAGTTTCATATGTATTTTATTTAGACTCCAATCCATGTATGTTGATATTTTTCTTTCCCAAATGGAGGTCTCTACCACTTAAAAGTGGATAGCAAAGTATTGAACATAAACAAATTGGTATGTTGGTCATGGCAACCCTCATTGTTGATGAATCAATGCTCTCAGCATAAAAAATGATGACAGATAACAGAAGATGAGAATCCAGTCCAAGTCCCAAATTGACATAACTATAAGATAACAACGCTCGGATTAAATTTGAAATTACTAAACAATGAATGACAGAGATTCCTATTATGGTTTAGGTGAATATGGGGACTCAAGTGCAATGGAATAAAGTCTGTTCCGTGGTTCAATATTAAATAAGTATTTCAAAAAATCAATGTTCAAGTGAGTCAATCTATCTAAATCACCGTCCAAGGAGACGCATCAACATGCAAGTGGAGGAAGATAACCCCAAAAGTTAACAAAAGGATAACCACTTACAGGGCAACGGAGATTAACTGCAACAGAGTCTGCAATAACTTCCAAATCATCATCACTATCATCATTTGCCATGGCCATGCCACCACCAATCGACCGACAAATGCGGGCAAGTGCATCTTCAAAAGGTTCACCATCTTGCTCTTTGGGAATCAAGCTGAGAATCTAGAGATTAAATACAACAAACAAACAAAATCTTTTAGTGAGATGAAAATGGAAGGAAAGTTAATCAAGAGAGCGAAGAGAAGAGATTTTCTTGTAATGTCCTACAGTAAGTAGAAAATATTGGGAAAAATCGATAATTCTTGGAATATGTAACAAACTTAATAACATATAAATCAAAGCCAAATAGATAATATATCAAGAGCTAGTGAGCCTGTAGAGTTCATTCATTGTCAAACAATACTACTCCCTCATGTCATAATAAAGCACAGATTAAAGATTGCGTGAAAGAAGATTGCTTTCCTTCATGATTATTGTTTGATTGAAATCCAAGAATATTGACTCCTGCCCACGATCACTAGAACAACATGATTTACACACACACACATATATATATATTCACTTGATAAGTATATCCATATTTAAGGGAAACAATGACCTTACATACAAACTATTCAAGAATAACAAAAGCTATGAAAAGGAAAATAAGCCAGAATTTATGATAGAATACTCATAAATTTTCTCCAATATAAGCCACAATCAATGATAGATAGATACAGTATTCAAATCACCAAAGGCCCACTACCACAATAATTCATCTTGTACAATTCCCAACAACACAACTTCCCAAGATATTGCAATAGTGATTTTATCAAGGATCAACTCATTCATAGCATCATTAGGATTACCTGTTGAATCACACGTTGCTTTACGAGTCTAACACCTAGGCAAAAACTTCGAGCATCACATCCTAACAAAGAAATTTGATTAATTCCCTCGCTCAAGTAAAATGCAATCTGCCAAGGAAACAAAAAGTTAGCTTAGAATTAAGCCTTAAGTTTATGGATGGCTCAATTATGCTTGCAACCAATATATATGCAAAAAGGAAAAATATGTGGCAATCAAGCAATGCTCGAATAAAGATAATAAAACAAATATGAGCATATCTATGGCTCTATATGTTTCAATAGGAAAATTGCCTTGTAATTTCTTTTTTTCAACAATTTTTTTTTTTTGATAAATAATTTTTTTTTCCAACATGGTTTCATTAATGTTAATGGATCCATTCAAATGAGAAATATTTTCTGCAGAAATGAATAAAGATTGCTCAAAACAAAAAAGGAAGAGAGAAGATTCACCTTGGGACCATCATCACGACCGTTTGCTCCTAATAACTGTGATCCGGGTCTATTGACCGTCCTTATAGGCACACCTAAAATTTTCAACAGATTAGCTAGAATTAACATGATAAAAAGGTAAAATTATTCGCTTCAATAATATCATGAAATCAGTGTGTTTGGTTTCAGTAGTTTGTTGTTTTTCGTGTTTTTTTTTGTTTTTAGTGAATATTTTTTAAATTTTAAGTAATTGTTTTACTTTTTTAGAGGCACCTTACGTAGATGTATCTAAATAGTAAAATATTTGTGAAAATATATTTTAAAATATTAATAAATACACAAAAATACAAAAAAAAAAAAATGTACTGAAGTTTTTGTATTTTTTTATATTTTTTGGTATTTAGTGTATTTTTTAAAGATTTTTTTCACAAATATTAAAAAATAAAAAATGCTTAAAATATTAAAAAAAATCATTGAAAACATTAAAATATGGAAAATAAAAAAGTAAAATTTTTGAAAATTGTTTTCTGAAAATCAAAACCAAACAAGCTGAATAAGTTTCCTGGAATGTGAGCCCATCAGGACATCATCCAGCCTGGCTAAACTTGGCTTGGCCTAGTTTAGATCCCAACAAGTTTGGGCTCAAAGCAATCAACTCTTATGACAAGCATCAATAGTTGGCAAAGTTGGCTCAGGCATTTTAGTGATTTTGACCCAGCCTCAACAAATAAAGAAAATCTTAGTGTAAAATATTTTAGCTAGTTTTTAAAAATATAATTCATGCAACCGAGACACAAACAAATTTATACACATTATTACGTAGTGTCTTCAAAGAAGAAGCACCAAAGGTGTGAAGTCAAGCATTTTAGTTGCCTAAAACACAACACATGAGCCAAAAAACATGAAGTCAAGCATTTCAGTTGCCTAAAGCACAAGGCACAATGCAAAAAATTTGAGTGTGGGCCTCACAAGAGAACATATTAATATGATTAACATGGACATGCATGACTTCAAGAATACAAAGCTAGATAATTACTGATGTTTGAAAGCAACTAACTCACCATCCTGAATTGTTTGTCATTTGTCAATCCTACAAAATTGAACTATTTAAAAGACCTCACTCATGTAATTCAATGACATTCAACCAGAAACATATCAATTTTCAAACTATCGTCATTAACATTTTTTTTTTTTGATAAATAAACTTTATTGAAGAAGGAGCATCAAGAAGATGCTAAAGAATACAAAACTCAGGAGCCCCAAAAGGGGAAAACAAACTTACCAATTAGATCATCAAGGAAATCTAGAAAAGTAAACAAATCAGGATCCAGACCCCCTGACACCCACGCACGCAAAACTCAAAAAAACTTGTCTTCTAACCAAGAAACAAAACGAGTAAGTAACTTAAAAAAGATATAAATCATGTCTATTTGCTTTCGAAGTGGACAATACTTTTGGGAATTCCAAAAGGGAGATGGACAACTAATTTGGGATAGGAGTAATGAAATAGTAATTATGATAAAAGTTTGGTGTCAATGTTTACTGTACCAAGTACAATTGGATAGAACTAAACCCTGGTCAACCATTATATATATATATATACATATGTATATTAAAGGGTAAATAGCATTAACATCTCTTGAAGTTTCAAAATCAAGCACCAAGACCCCCATTGTTCAGAAAATAGGCAGGGACATTCCCCTGCCATAGCAATCTAAGAAGAGTTAACTGTTGGCAAAGTTAACAGTACAAAATAACCTCTTAACCCTCATATGCAATAAAATAAGGGGTAAATTACACTGACCTCCCTTGAGGTTTGGAGAAAATATAGGAAGCCCCACAATCTTGACATAATTACATTGAGCTCCCTTGAGATTTTAATTCATATAACAGTCAGCCCCCTTTTCGTTGTTTATTTTTCGCACCATTTGCATTAGTTTCAATCCATTTAACTTTACTGAAAAGGAGGTCAATGTAAATGGTGCGAAAACACAAAAATAAACAACGAAAAGGGGGCTGAGTGTTACTCAAGGGATCTCAATGTAATTATGTCAAAACTATGGGGCTTATTGTATTTTTTCCAAACCTTACGAGAGGTCAGTGTAATTTACCCAAATTATGTTCTTAAAAAGATTGGAAAATGACAAAGATAACCAATATTTTAAAAAAATAAAAAAAATACTCTCTCTCTCTCATCCTCAACCTATTTTCACCCAACCCAAATCCAAACCATCCTTCATCCACCACTAACCACCAACAGTGCCATCCCTTCTCCTTCGTTTTTCTTCCATTAACCTTCAATTCCAAGCCTTTCATGTATTTATCATTCGGTGTACATATTCGGGCTTCTCTCTATTGGCATTTGGGTCTATGTGAAAGTAGAAAGCTGGGCGGGGCCTTTACTTCAACAGTATGTTTTCAATCTTTCTCCAACAACCAAGAGAAAAAATGACAATATAGAAAATTTTAACATAAGCAATAGGACACAAACATATGACAATATCATAATTGATCGACCCCACTGTTGGCCAAGTGTGCTTCATCACTACCCAATTATAGATGCGATGCTTTTAGTTTTTGGATAATTGTGATCTCAACCTGGTTACCCATATAAGCTACTCTCTTGCATAGCTGCATGTATTCAAGTGAAAGATTTGGGCATGCCACCATTCTCAATAGATAAATTAATCAAGGTTCAAAACAAGGAAGCAAAACAGCTTTTGTTGTTCGCATTGTTTTATTTATTTATTTATTTTGTTGGGTCATTATCTCTCCCCTTGTGAGTTAGAGTATGCTTGTACTGCATTGATTCAATTGGGGATCAAATAATATTTTGACTTATTTTCCACATGCCATATAATCATTTGATACTTAAAACTTGCATAGATAAGTGGTTTACATTTAATTGATTATTGTTATTTTTTATTTTAATGTTAATTGACCATTACATCCCTCATCTATTAACTTCAAAACACAATATGTAATGGCAGGGGAGGTCCATGCCTGCTTATTTTCCAAACAAGAAGGGTCTCTAAGTGCATGATTCTAAAACATCAAGTGAGATGGCACAATTTACCCATTTACTTATACAATTTTTGTTTTTTTTTTTCTTTTTTTTTTGTATTGACAAATAAGTTGATCAAGTAATCAAGCGTACACCCTATGAAATGAGGAATATGACTCAAGTGACCCCTGGTGGGGCGTACACCCTCATGAAAAAAAAATGTATGCAGCAGTTGTAACTAACATCTTATAAATTTGTAACAAGTTCCCTGGTCACAAATCAAGCCTTGCAAAAAACACTTCAAATGCCCCCCAAAACAGTGGTTTATAAAGTGGATTTCCAGTAAATGAACTCAAAATACGCAATGGCTTTCAGCACAAGTGAGGAGACATGCTTTCAATATTTGAAGGATCATTAAGTTGCATACCATTGACCTTTAGATCTGCAAATAGTGGCCATTGCATCCGAAATGGAACTTTATCATTGAGAAGAATGCACCAAGCCTGACAAGAAGCTCCCAAAACTTAATAATAAATCCATCCAAATGCAACACCTCATATTATCAATAAGTATAACTGAATCTAGGAAGGTAACCAATTTGAAACCAACCTGAACCTCATACTCTGCATTCTGCAACAAGGCTATATCTATGCTTGTAACTTCAAATGTTTGTTCCACATTCAGCAGGGGGTTTGTACTGAAAAGTATTGAAAATGAGATTAAAAAACTACAGAATTGCCATAAACATCTCAGTATATAAGTCTAATATTAGGAGTAGTTGAAGAAACATAAATAAGAAAAAAGCAACATTCATACTGACCAACACAACCAATGTAATCAACATTTTTAAATTATGAAACCAATAATGGTAATATTTTCTTACATGCCACATCGGATCGTATAACTTGCCATGAATAATAAACAAAAGTCATATGCTTGAAGAAAAAATGCTTAAACTGGTTTGATTTCGAAAGTTGCAAATTGCTTGACTTTCAGAATTGGCACAATTGGAGGATATGGACAAGTAATTTAAGGTTTTAACGATTAAATTGAAAGCCGGTAGGAGAAGTGGTTAGTGTTAATTTTGGAAATGATCTGTTATTTATTTATTTATTTTTTAAGAATCAAGAGCAAAAGGGAAACTATCCCTCAACAAGAGAAGTCAAAATAAAGAACTCTCCTCATTCTCTAAATAACTTCTAGTCCTTTCACATTCTATTAACACAAAAATACATATAAAAGGGCCATCTCCAAAGCCATCTTGCATTTACCTCCAGGATGGTTGGTGTCCTGCCCTACACACTTACACATGCAACACCAATCCAAAAGCACTTTCCCCTCAACCACAAGTTATCCAAGGTCAAAATAGGCTCCTTAGCAGCTAAACCCCTTCCCTCTTGATGTTGCGTAGGACATCTTACCAAGAATATACCCCCAGCAAACATCAGCGAAGCCAGGATTTTGGTTTAGGGTGGGACAATTTAAGATAAAGGCTTATAATTTTGGCTTAGGTTGGGGCAATATTAAGATGCTATCAGCCATTTAATCTAATGAAGCCTGTTAATATTTTATGCTTTTGCCAACATCCTATCAAAGCCCCTAAAATATATAGAGAGCGTCAATCCTAACCAACGTATTGAAGATACATACCCAAGTTTTTAACATTTTGACTTGCATAACATTTTTTTGCTTTTGCTTTTGCTTTACACCCCCCCCCCCGGGGCAATAGTAACAATGGGCAAATACTAATTTCCAATCTAAAAGTGTTTGTTGGGCCTATTTGGTGTAACTTATTGTAAGCTAAAAACTGATAATAAAATAAAATAAAAAAGTCTAAAGTACCCCTTCCCTAGCTTCCAGATAATCATTTTTTTTTTGTTTATTTAAACTATTTATGACTAATAAGTTGTAAGCAGAAGTTGCACCAAATAATTCATTATTTAATGACTAATTGGCTTAATTTATTTTATTTTATTTCTTAAATTGTTCAAATGTTTAATTGATTAATTTGCTTAATTACTTGATTCATATTTGCTTAACTGCTTTTAATTGTTTAATTGTTTCATTCAAAATTCTTAACAGAGTCTAAATTACTATGCACAATGTAATGCGCTGGGTGAAAATAATCTCAAATAAAAATGCAATGTCTTTGGTTGGTTAGATAAAACACACAAATTTCTCATATTCTTTGCAATATCTATAACATGTGCCTTGCTTCAATAAAGCCCATGCCTCGTGCCTAGGACTTAGGAGACCTTGGTGCCTCAGTGCACCTTTCGCCTTAAATAACATTGGAAAAAATAAGGGGCATATATAAAATTTTAGAGGGGACAATTTGAGAAACTATTTTACAAAAACAAGTTGAACAAAAACTTTTATAAAATTGAGGGGGCCAGCTACCCCCTTGGCCCTGCCTTTGCCTCTGCTTGCAAGTTTGCACCAAGGTTATGAATCCCATACCAGTAATAGTAACCTTTTTATCATTGGTAAGGTACATATCAGTACCAGTGCATTTTCATATACTGTTTTGAATTTATAATTTATTTATCTATGAAGCATGGACACTCCAAAATCGGTGCCGTGGCAGTGTCCGACACGCCAGGGACAACGAATTTTTTTTGCAGAGGACACGGCGTGGACACGCGTGTCAATGTCGAGACACGACATGGGACACGGCGAGGCTCAATTTTAATTTTGTTATATTTATTTGGGGTCAAAGTGTAATATTTAAAAAGTTAAAAAAAAAAAAAAAAAAAATTAGCTGGCCTAATATAGTCGATCAGTGTTGCTGAAAAGTATCATCAGTGCCCTAAACCACTCGATCCACCACCTCCTTGAACCAATCGATCAAAGCTCCATCCAGTCAATCCAGTCGAAGCTCCATCTAGTCGAAGATCAAAGCTCCATCAGTCGATCGAACAGTTGAACACCCCAGACGACTTCGAAGGTAAGCCACTCTCTCTCTCGCCTTCTCTCTCTCCCTCACGATCGCGATTGATCGCTACGCTTCTGTCTCCTTCTCTCTCTCTCTCGTTTTTATCTTCTTAATTCATATATATATATACAAGAGGTGTGATCTGAGTTAGGGTTTAACTATTATTATTATATATTATATAATAGTTATTATATAACATATAATATATTTATAAGATAATATATAATACATATTATAAGATAATATATACTTATACATATTAATAATAAAAATAAACACATGTATGTAAAATAAAATAAAAAAATTAATTGGAACACATTATTTAAAAAATATAATAAATAAATAAAATAATTAATGTGTATTAAAATAAAAATATTTATAAAAAAATTAAAAAATTTGCCGTGTCCCCTGCCGTGGCCGTGTCCGTGTCCATGTCCCCATTTTTTGGAAATTGACGTGTCCCGTGTCCATGTCCGTGCTTCATAGTTATTTATAAATATGACATTTTTTTAAATTTAATGTATATGTTGAAGAAAATGTAACACTTATCCTATCAGTCTTTTTTTTTTTTTTTTAAATATATATAATATTTTAGAACTTATTCCTAATATTTTCAATTGGTTAGCATGTAAACACGATCATGCCATAACACGATCATGCCATCCTATTAAAACCTTTTTTTAAAATTACATTTTATGCATAACATCACAAATACATGAAACACTTGTCTCGATAATTCATATTAGTTTTCCAAGTCCCAAAGTTCTTCCCAAGAAGTTACAGCAGGTTCAGACCCATTCTCTCTCTACATATATCTAAGGTATTGTTAAAATCCACCTACTCTCCACCTACTTCACCCACTTAAACCTACTCCACTAAACCTAACCCACTACACCACTACCACCTCACCTGCTCCACTAAACCTAACCCACTACACCACTACCACCTCACCTACTCCACTAAACCTAACCCACTACACCACTACCACCTCCACTTCACCTACTCCTTACCTACTACACACTCACCCTCTTCTATATATAGGAATCATGAATCATTGTAATAGAAATCAATATATCAATCAATAATAATACATACAATTTATTCTCTCTCTTTCTCTATACATTATTTCTTACAGGTATATACAGTACAGAAACATAAAACGAGTGTAAACTTCAATGATGATGGTGGGGCATGTTACAGCTTGACATTACAATACACTTTCGTAGTCGTTGGCTATGGATCTCTACCAGCGCACTAAAACCCATTTCCCTTCCTTCACCACACTCTTGATCTCATGTAGTGCATCATACCATACTATCAGTATTTATACTACCATGATGCAAAGGTTAAAACTATTATAAAAAAAAAAATTTAAACAAAAATAAAAATGTAAAAAAGCACAAAAAATATTGCACTTTAACTACTAAAAACTCTTCTCTTGTTGCGCTTTGTGCTTTAAGCATGCTTTTATCAATACTATTCTAAACTAAGGAGTCCAAACAATTCCACTGCTTGAGGTGCTCAAGAAATCTGCCACAACTACTTCTTTGTCCCTTGAAAACTGGAAGAGATCAAGAAACACCTCCATCAACAGTCTACACACCATATATCCTACCAAAAACGTATTTTGTGACCATTCACAACCTTGACAGAGAGTTTGAAGAAATCCTCCCATATTCCCATAATACTATTCCTAAGACCAACCTCATACAAGACTTTGATCATGTCAATCCTCCACCCGCCCGACCAACTGCCATATTTCTCCACAATCACTATCCTGCAAAGACTCACTTTCAAAGAATCCACAACCATGCACCCATAATTAATTAGTAAGCACCATCCAATCTATAATAATAATAAAAAAATAAAATAAAATAAAAAGGTTATACTTAATGCACAAGATTTCAACTTACAATAGAGTTTGGGAGAGGTAGTAGGCAGACAGTCTTCCCCTCACTTTTTGTGAAGAGGCTAATTTTCATGACTCAAACTAGCATCACAAGGTTGGGAACAAATAACACTTCCCATTACACCAGGTCACAACCTTCCAATCTACCAAATGATACTTAAATTTGTCTCCCAACCCTCCCAATAAGAAGTCCCTCATCATATTCTCAAGTCTTCGCACAGTATAGGCACAGCAACGTAACAATAAAAAATAAATAAATAAGTGAAAAAAGTAGGAAAGTTGGACAACATACTCTTAATAAGAGTTAATTGTCCTTGGAGAGAAACTACTTTTAATTAGTCAATCTCTTCTTAAAGTTAACATCCTACATAACTTTAGATTTGAATCACAACAGTAGAGCTAAGTAAGAAGAAGGCATAAACCCCAATCCTACACCCAAATGAGAGCCAGATCAATAGAACTAGAGTTACAAACTTCACCCATTGGACTAAGTTCATTCTTGGCTGTATTAATTCCAGACTAGACACAACCTCAAGACAAACATAGCACACATCAACATCTTAACTCCTCCTTTTGGGCCTCAGAAAAACTATATTGTCATTCACAAATAAAAAATAAGATATGGATATGACTTTTCTGCCCCTATTCCACACCTCAAAGCCTTTCAAGATCCCTCATTCCTTTACTTTATGAAGCGTGTGACTGAAAGCCTCCATAATGGTAACAAATAGAAGCAGGGACACCAGACATCCTTCCCTCAAACCTTGGAACTTTGGGAAAAAAATCTTCCAAACACCATTCAAAAGAACTAAGAATCTCATAATGGAAATACAAAAATGAATCAATCGCCTGTCTCTCTCAAAACCCCATCTTAGAAAACACAAACACAAGAAAGCCCCAGCAAACATGATCATATGCCTTCTCAATGTCAACAGATGACACCTCACATCCCACTTCCAAGTCTTGCATCCACAAATAGGTCTACCTCCTCAATATCCCCTACACCTTTTTTCTTAGGTACTAAAACAATAAAAGAGGTATCAAACACTTCTCATTCATGAAAATGCTAGAAATTTTTTATCATGTCTCACCGACCACAAACAATGTTGGAAAAAAGCCATAGAAAATCCATCTGAACCAGTAGCTTCGTCCTCAAGTTGTTAAGCACCCCAATATTTATTTCTCCTCAAACGGTCTTTCTACCATCCTCTCTCCCTCTCAATAGTGACAAAATATATACCATCTAATGATGGCGTTCTTATCTCCATCTCCTAGTACAGCTTCTCATAAACTCACAATACCATTAAAGATATCCCCCTCCAATGACAAAGACTAAACTTCAATGGTCAACCACCCAATGTGATTGGTGAGTGTTGGACATCCTTTGTAAAAATCAAGTGTTCCTATCCCCTTCGCCACATAAATTTATTCTACTTGCTAAACTTCAAAAAGCCCTTAGCATCCTTCTTTTCATCTATCTTTATTTCTTCCAACAGTTCAGCCATTCTCACCTCCACCCAACTTCCTTATTCCACCTCTTCAAATCTTCTTTCAGGCATTTCAACATTTAGCTAGGAAAAAGTTTGGGGAATCTTCCACCCTATATCCCCCTCACCATCATCTAACTCAGTCAAATGAAGCCATCCTCCCTCAGCCACATATTCTTGAATCCAAATGGACTTGGGCCTGCACAAAGGCTCCATTAGTCGAGCATAATTTGTACATGACTTGAAAATGGACGAGGAAGGCATGACATTGTAACATCCAAGTAATGTTTCTCCCAGTCTATGGAAACTAAAAATCTGTCAATCCTAGACATAGATGGATTATCCCTAGTATTACACCAAAGTGCACCTCCCTCCTTCCAATGGTAAGTCCACCAAGGAGCTGCTTTCCTGAAGAATAGCTAGCAACATAGGGCTTACAACATTAAGTATTTTGTATTAAAAAATTAATTTATTATACATGTAAAGCACCCCAGTAATGTATAATGATCTTATTGTTTTCCACTAAAAACAATGCTTGCATGCACAAGGTAACAAAAACAAAAACATGACGTTTAAAAATGTCATAGCAAAGGGCAGCTGCTCACAGTACTGTTAATTATTTTGACTAGGCCAGCTAGATCAATGCTAAGATTAATAGACATAGGTACAAAAAAAGTTATGTCTAGTTTCTCTTTGTCCTGTGGGATGTGGCATGTTATGCTGAAATGTTCCTTTGCTTAAGTCTTAGAGACAGAGACGTCATTTATGTCAAAGGAGATAGCTTTTGCCTAAGGTCCAGTTGACAGGGGAATGTTTAAAGCAGATAGATCTGGGACTTAACTCAAAGCACCACTGCATCCAATCCTTGGGTTTCACAGATCAGCTAATCAGTAGTGAATTCTAAGCTAACTGCATGACAAATAGAGTTTAGAGGACAATTTTATCATTCTTTAGCTTCTTTAGAGTATTATTAGTTTCTATACTTCTTTCCTTTCCTGATGTATTCCTTGTCATATACCTATTTTATTGGGTGGTGTCCCCTCGGTGCCTTGTTAAGAATACACAAAAAAATTATACTTATCAGTAAGTCCGCGTTCAAAAAAAAAAGTTATTAGTAAGTTTCTTAGCTGACCCCTCTTGATTGGGACACAGGGCTAAGTTTGGTTTATAAGTAAGTTTCTATTTCACACCCAAAGAAGGAGGAGGCAGTCCTCTGATCTGATAAAAACCTAATCTGCAATTTTACTTCTTCATTGCCCTCTCTAGGCCCCCACCTTAATGGGAGCTTCGTGGACCAGGTCACCCTTTTTTATTGCACTTATTATCACATAGATTCAAAAGTATAACCGAAAATTTTTGGACATGCAGAAAGGTCGATTGTCCAACAACCTAAAAGAACATACATACATACATATATATATATGTGAATCTGCGCTACACTCACCCATCAACAGGAATATCTGAAGCAACCAGCATGACAGGGGATAATGGATGAGCCACGGTCTCCCAAAATCTGTCACGGACAAATATTTCAGAACACTCACAAACTAGTGTTTCAAAATTGTAAAAAACCATGAAAATGAGTGTAAATCTGAAAACAAAAATTGAAACCAGAGAAGCTACTTGCCCTCAATGGGGTCCAAAAGAATATAAACAAACTATTATTGCCAATAGGCGCACCAAAGGTGAAGTATCCAATAAAAGAGCATTTGCTAAAAACTAGTAACAACAGGGAAAAGAAAAATGGCGGATAAACATGCACTCATAGAAGGGGGGATATGGTAACAAGGTGCGTGATGTTTTCACTTTCACTATGGATGGCTACTCACTGCCACAAGGTGTGTGATTGTGTGACGTCTTCCCTTTCACTAGGGATGGCTACTTACCACCATATGGTGCGTGATATTTTCCCTTTCACCAGAATTCGATTATGGGGATTTAACTCAACTCATTGAGAATGCACTCCATCTGTACAAATGGTGTCCTGTCACTCTATTACTTGCCCCTATAACACAAACTTCTGGATGACTGCATCCTTTAACTTTATCCCACATTATCTAGAAATTTGTTGTAAACTCAAAATTCTCATCAACACATTAAACCATGTTTTCAGTGTCAAAGAAGTAACTAGTTTTTTTTTTTTTTTTTGAATAATTTCCTTTCTCTACATGGCAGTTGATTTCGTGAACAAATTTTACTATGATCACCCTTCGTGGAAGTAATTCGTCTCTCAAGGCATTCTCTGCATATGAAAGCCGCATTAGACTTTATACAAGACATTAGCAGTTTTATGGGTGATTTAAAACCCTTGAAAGTGGCCCTAAAAAACTCAACTAGACGTGCACCCTAGGGGTAAAAAACATAAAACTTTTCAACATTGTTAACCAAGCAAAGAAATGCAATTTAACCATGGATCTCAATATGCTACAATGGAGGAATATAATTAGCTACTATTGAATGGAAAAGATTAAATTCAGCACTACTTAAAATAACCCATGGCCAACAAAAGTCTAATAACATCCACTATAATAGTCTCACTTTATGATCAAATAAGACGTCACCAATTAAATTTAAAACAAATCGATACATCTACATGGAGGAGAGGTGACTGAACAAATTTCATTTCAGTGATAGCATTATCATAACTCTTAAGCCCTATTAGGACAGCAGAATGAAGAATCAGGAATGAAATCTCATAAGGAGGAACAGGATGTCATAACACACATAGGTATCGTGTTCAAGTGTTCAAGCAAGACAAAAGTTCTGCCCTAGAAACAAAAATTAATTCCAACTTTAACATAGTGAATCGGTTATGATAAATCCACCAACCAAATTTAGGATGGTCTTCCAATCACAGTTTGAACAGAACGTTTAAATTTGTAACCAAAATCAAATTCAGTCTATTACTTTAGAACCAAAAGTTTCGATGTGTATTAGGACTTCAGAATATTTTATACAGATACAAATCGAATAAGGCCAAATTTAACAGAATGTTTAAATTTGTAACCAAAATCAAATTCAGTCTATTACTTTAGAACCAAAAGTTTCGATGTGTATTAGGACTACAGAATATTTTATACAGATACAAATCGAATAAGGCCAAATTTGCATCAAGTCCAACCTGTTTATATGTCCCAACTACTAACTATTTTGTATATTTTCCATCACATTAGTTCTTTAAATGATTTATTTTTATTGATACAGTATTTTTTTTTGGGTAAAAGATTAACTATAATATAAATTATCTTAATAAAGATCACGATTTCAATTATTTAATTAGTATTTCTTTTAGTTTTACAATTTTATTAAGATTCTATTAAATTGCTTTACTCAATAATCATTAAATGTGTTCAAGGACATGGCCATCGAATGTCCTTCGTGATAACCCCACCACGTAACATGATTACATTTCTTTAATTTGTGTGAGATTTGAATTTTAAATGTGTTTTATGTTTAATTTGTAAGTATCTGTCTAATTTGTGAATTATTTGTTAGGAATTATGTTCTAAATTTGAAATTGAAAGCCTAGATGACTTCAAAAATCGAAATTGATGAGCTTAATTAGGTTGTCATAATTTTTAGAGCCTTTTGGGAAGTTTGATTAAAAATTTGATTCAATTTAGTAAAATTAAGTTTTGCTTAATTAATCTTAAGTCATAATTAATTAGCTTAATCCTTAATTAGCATCCTAAGCTAATCTAACCTATATATATAAATATGTTAAGACAAGAGGTTGAGTTAAAAACATACACCAAAATCTGCTGGAGTATCATATAGAGAGAGAGTGAGTTCTAAACTTAGAGAAAGAGGAACTAGAGGATTGAAAAGGAAGAAGAACCAAGGAAGGATTGCTTGTATTTCATCTAATTCAAGGCTCTAGGTATGGAATTCAACCTTAATTCATGAAGATAACTCACCTAGTAAATGAATTCATGAAGGATTGGAGATTAAAAGCAAGTAATTTGAAAGAAATTAACCAAAGATGATGGAATTAGAAGCTAGACATACATGCATGCATAACTATGAAGTGATTCATCATTGAATTTTGTCATCCTTGTTGAATTTAAAAGTTAAATCATACATGCATCATTGATTTCCAAGGTTTTGAAGGTTGAATTTCATATATTTAAAAGTTAAAGATCACATCTTTGGAAAGTAAGAAGAAAAGAGGTTGAGAGGTTGAAGCTCATACATGAATTGAGGTTTTAGGCTCCAAGTTGTTAAATTCATGAAGTTTTGAGCATGAGGTTTGTAGATCATTAAGTAATTATGTTTATTGGCATGTTTTCAAGTTTTAGAGCAAGCCATGCATGAATTTTTCTTTGGAATTGAGCTTGGAGCATTTTTCTTCAAGTATTGAAACCCAAAATTCAACCTCATCGCTCGAGCAATGAAGTCTTCGATCGAGCGCATAATGCAAGCATCCAGTAGCTTTGCAATCCGCTCGAGCGACCAAGAGTCCGCTCAAGCGACCTCAGTTTTTCGTTGCACTTGGCTCGAGCGACCATCGAGCCTAGAATTCAACCATCCAGTACTTTTGTAGACCATGCAGTCCGCTAGAGCGACCAACTATGCGCTCGAGCAAACTACCTTGTTTCAGCTTATTTTGAAAAGTTGCATTCTGTACATATTTCATTCTTATTTCTTTCCGAGCATTCTTAATCATGAATTAAGCCTTATAAATGATTTAATAAGTTAGGTGTGGACTTAAAGAAATTGATCAAGAAAGAAATGATTCCATTAAGCTATGTGTTCCAATGTGTGTATATGTTTATGTGTTGTGCAGCTTGATCGGCGGAGACGTAACAGCAATCTAATCACTATGAGTGCCGAGAAGTGCCTCTTGGTCGAGGCTTTTACTTTTTGTTTTTGTTGGTCATGTTTGATCATGTTTTGTTTATAAGAGATTTGGGTTTTGTATAATTATGATTTGTACTCATGTATGTCTTTTGAATACGTAACCATGTATGTACGAATGTATTTTGGATGTGGATTATTAATTTATAAGTTATCCGATATACCATATATGCACAGCTCGTTGGACACATCATATTATTATTATTCTACTTCCGCTTCTGGCCTCGTATACGTAATTACGGTTTGAACTTCTATCTGAGGCCGTAGGTAATCTCATGATTACTAGCCGGTTACTATCCAAACCTTTGGGGGCGGATTCGGGTCATGACATCCTTGGTACTTGATTAAGTTGCGAGCTTGAAGTGACAACGTCATACTTCAATAGATTTGAAACCCAATTTCTTGAGTGAAATGAGGGAAACCACCTCCGGCAAGGTGCTAATTTTAGTGGACCCCAATATCAAAGAATTTAACCAAATGCAAAATTTTGTTCATAATCCCATTAAAAAGTAGTCAATGTCATGATCTTTTATTTATTTAAAAAAAAAGACAATCAATTCTAGTAACTCTAAATCCTAACCATTATTAAAAGGATCTAACACAAACCTAAAAAGACAATTAAGTCCTTAAACAGTCATATGTATCTCTTTTAGGAGTAGAGAAATTTAGGAAAAAAGTTCCCATTCTAGTACTCTTGTCTTGCCAATTGAACAGTCATATGTACTATTTCTCTCTTTTAGGAATCAATTGAGTAGTCATCAGTCAACAAAAAACACAAATCTTGAACAAGACAAAAAAAAGCTCACAGTAGGAGCAAGTGATCCATAACATGTGGAATAGCTTCAAAGACAAGAATAAGCTCAACAAAGGACATCATCAAAATAATTTGCCTTCAAAGAGAGATGCATGATGTTGGTCACAATACTAACCCTTTAACCTCTGCCTATTTCTCTTTCTTAAAAGGGTGTAAACAAAATCATTTAGTCAAAATAAACAGCTGTTCAGCCCAAATAACTACACAAGTCAATAGCTCAATGAAACAAACACATGAAATTTTGCAACATAAAACAAATTATACCTGTTGTGTAGCAACAAGCAACTAGGTTAAGCAATCAAACATTTCAAAGTCATTTACTATTTGGCGGCTATTTCTCTCTTTAAGGGGGAGACAAAACAAATGATGTACTTGGTTAAAATAAAATAAAAAAAACTGCTCAGCACAAAAAAAAAAACTCAACAAGTCAATAGCTAGATAAAACACAAACATATTGGAAGCTTGCAACAACAAAATAAATAAACACAGCTGTTATGTGGCAACAAGACAGAGGAGCTAACCAATCAGAGATCTCGAAATCATTTGCAATTATCAAATAGCAAAAAGGAAAAAATGTGGTACATACGGGTCTGCCCTTCTGATTCGACAAATTTCACAATAAAATTGAGATGGAATTGGTGGAATGCTTTCTGCACAATCCTCTGGGATAATAACACAACAAATATGTTGGAACACACGGCATTCCGGGTCTGTGCACTGCAAACAAGAGTGAAAATTTATTGTGTGCTGAAACACGCTATAAACAAGAGAAAATTATCCAAAACAGGAACAAGCAAACACTGAAAGTTTTATAAAACAATAAGGAATAGAAATTCTCTCTCTCTCTCTCTGTGTATATATATAAGAAAGAGGACAGATAAACAAGTACTACAGTTAAGATGTTGATTGCCGTATTAAAATATGCAGTGGTGCAGACAAGCCAAGCCACCTCAAGTATTAGATGACATATGTTTGACTTGGTTTGTAGCGACCCTAATTTTTTTCATTATTAATATATTATTAAAGAGAAATATATTTTATTAAAATAATTAATTGAAAATTAATTATTCCTTATTGCTTGAAATGAATCAAAACTTAAGACGGAAGCAGTTTAAGATAGACTGATAATTGGATTGTGTGAGTCATGTGCTATGTTAGAGATTAACATAATTGCATATATTTGGTATTAAACAATGCAAATTAAATTATTATAGTGATTAATTCAATTGCCAGGATTATTTGAGCATCGATTGGATTATCTGATAAAATTGCATTCGAAATGAACGAGTTGCCACCTTTTCTTTCTCCTCTCTCCTATGGCCAGCCACCTTGCACATTTATATGATTATTATATTGTGCCGTATATACATGAAATATATTTGGAAACATGTCTCTCTCTCTCTCTCTCTCTCTCTCTCTCTCTCTCTCTCTCTCATTTGATCAAAGTTGACCTAGATTGCATTATTATATTCAATCTCCCATCTAATCACTCTTACACATTCTTATACCTCTTATCAAGTCTTGACACCTATTATAGCCACAGACACTCCACCCTTTTTTGTAAGACTTCTCCTATTGCCCAACTTGTATACAAGAACCATTTCTACTTTATAAGAGCGCTTGAAGGATCATGAGACTATTGAACAAATCTCCCCTACTACCTCACTTCCCTCTTGGTTGACACCCCAGTCTTCATTTTGCATCTTCTTTACATACATACTCTCCCTATTAGTTTATGGGTCAAAGTCCAACTAGTTCACATACGAACATCTTTCCCTCGATTTTCTTTCAAGACAAACACCAAGACGAACTATTACTTTTCATTTATTTTCACTTTCAAGGATTTGAAACACTACCTATATATCTCTAACACTCTCAAATCTCTCTCCTTTAATTCTTTCTATCACTTTCTTGATAAACAAACACTCCCCTTTCCCAATTTTTCCCAATTTCCTTGTGTTTTCATTTTGTTTTCAACATAAGATCTTCTGTCCCTCTCCCTCAAATATCTCTCTTTTTCTTTCTTTTGCTCCTCTTTTTCTCTTAAAGTTCACCTACTGTTGACAATCTGTTAAAAAATTGATGAAAATTTATCATATGCAAGGAACATGACATCTCACATACTATTAAATGTCAAAAACGCTCTAATTTTGGGAAAATATAAGTTAATTTGGGGAAATTCTATTTGCACACTACAAAAAATCTCAATACACACCATTTATGTTGTTTGAGTATAAACTTGTGAACAAAAGTCAAACGTCCAAACATAAACTTCGAACAAAAATGAATTATTTAGATATACATTTCGTTCAACTGTTTATGTCCAAACAACTATTTTTTGTTCAGAAATTTATGTTCAAACATTTGACTTTTGTTCAAAAGTTTATATCCGAAAGATATAAATGGTATGTATTGAGATTTTTTGTGGCGTGCAAACAGAATTACCTATTAATTTGGCATCTCAACTATTACGAAATGTCAAAAATGCCATAATTTTGTGAAAATATAGGTTCATTAACCTACTATTTTCCCAAAATTAGGGCATTTTTTACATTTCATAATATTTTAGATGTCACGTGCCTTGCCTATGATAAATTCCATCCATTTTTTAACAGATTGCTAACGTAGGTGTATATATTTATTTTTTTGATAAATAACAGTTGGTGTATATTTATACAAATTGATAATTCATGGAGTAAAATGTGGCACTTTTAGTTGAAAGGGATAAAATGATATCGAGCCATAGTTCAAGTGGGCAATGTGTAATTTGCCCCTTGATTGTTTTGAAAAGTCCATGTAATAGCTTTGAATCATGAAATGAAAGGTAAGATACATGTGGAAGAAATCAAATTTGTGAGACATGAGATAAACCCAATGAAGCGATTGTAGTCACCAATAAATAAATAAAATGTAGTACAAAGCTCCACCTTTAGTAAAACATGCACCTTTAAGGGAGGGTTCTCACATATCGGTATAAATAATAAAAAGGAAAAAGCAGAAATAGAACTACTCTTAAGAAAAGGCGAAGCGGACATTTTGGCAAATTTACAACCACTGCATTCAGAAATTCCACTGAAAGATACTTTACCCAAAACACTTGATTAAATTAAACTCTTCAAACGTTCACTAGACAGGTGACCAAACCTATTATGCCGAAGATAGAATGGAGATGAACTCTGATCTAAACGAAACTAAGGCAATGCTGAAGAGATGGATTGAATGGGAATATGTAAACTCTCCTAAATGTATAATTCACCAACCCTATGCCCAGTCACAATCTGTTTCTTGGACTTTTGGTTCTGAACAGCACAACCAAAAGAAGAGAACAAAACATCAAAGCCAGAATCATAAAGTTGACTAACAAATAAGAGGTAGAGATATAACTCCAGCATATAAAAGACATTAGGTATAGACAAAAAAGAGTATGTATGTAGATGGAATAATGGAACCAACTGAAACAAGATGCATAGAAGAACCAGTTGCAATAAATATAGAAATGGGAGAAAAGGAAAAGATACAAATTACTTGGAATGGACAAGTTTTTGGTGTCATATAATGAGAATAGCTAAATTCAAAGATCCCAATAGTGGGTAAAAAATTAGATGCATAAGAACAATGCAAACATGAATGTATAGAGGACATGGTAGAAACATGAGAGGAAGTCAAAGAAAAAGACACAAGCATAGATTGTAGCCGTTGAATCATAGACTGAGAAAGGAAAATCATTGCTTGAGGTAGGAACCGCAAGCGTAGACTAAATCTATGTGATTGTTTCCTTGAACATGTCCAAATAATAGGACAAATCTAAGTCTAAGGTATTAATCAAAGCAGGTCAACTTTGGTCAAAGTTCATCAATCTAGCCAAACTTCCTCAAGGATTTGGTCAATTTGGTCAAAGATGAAATGTTAACCAGACAAAGATGAGATCTAGAGTTCAAAGATGGGATGAATGGGATCAGGTCAGTTCCCAATTTTGTTGTTCAAAGTTGCAACATAGAGGGGGCTTCGGCAAAGCAAAGAGTACTTCAATGACGACAGAGAATGTAGTGCAACTAGAGATCTGCAACTCCCATCAACTAACCACAATAAGAGAGAATGCTTCAATAACCAATGTGAAGTTTATGGGTCAAAGTCCAACTAGTTCACATACGAACAAGGTTCAAACAGAAATTGCGTTCCACGTGAAATTGTGAACAAAGAATGCTTCTAGTCAGGTCGAGTCAATGTTCAAGAATTGTCGCGATAGTTAATTATGGCTTCAGCAATGGTTGCAAACTGATTGCAACTGAATGTAGCTGACTACAGTTGCAACTATGCAATGGAATGCAATTCGGAGGTGGAATATGATTGGGTGATGGATTTCCCACTGTCTGACCTTAACAGGCAATACGTAGGACTGCGAACCAGAAAGAAAGCTACAAAGAGACTTCAATCATTCCAGCGAAGGTTCGGCGATGTGTTTTTGGACGTTAGTGTTGCAAACCATGATTCGGGTATAATACCATGTTAAGTCACCAATTGTCCCAAAAGCTTAAATTATTAAGAAATGGGTCCAATAACATATATCAATCCAACACCCTCCCTCACGTGCAATCTCGTCTTGCACATGAAAATGCAAACATACATACATAGAAAGAAACAAAATGTAAACGGAGAACAAATGCAAATGAAAAGACTTGAAACCAAAGACCTCTCCCAACCTAAGCTTTAATATTGTGTGAACAACTATAGAAAAGGGAGAAAATTGTGTAATATTCCATTAAACTGTTCTCAAGACCTAATAACGTAACTTACACAAAATACATAACAGGGTGAAATTCTAATTAACCCTAAAGACTACAATTACCCCTATGGTAAATATAAACTACCCAAAATATATTTCACAATTCGGACCTATAGCTCACCACAAAGTACTAAACATATTCAAGACCAGATTCTTCATTTGGCATATTACTTCCACACTCAACAAATAATCTACTAGATAATGGAATCCAATGATTTCCTAGTCTTCCAGAGTAATATTAACCAGCAACAAGAGAAGTAATTGTAGAAAAACAATTTTAAATTGACGCACTGCAATATAATAATAAATCAAGATGTCTCCTCCAATTGGTTTCAGGTTTTTTTTTTTTTTTTTTTTTTTTGAGAGCAACAATATAGCTATACATATAAATTAAATGACAAATGCCCAACCACAAGCAAAGGAATATAGTACAACCTGAATCATGTACTCCGTTGGCAATGAACTACCACAGGGGCAGCGAATCTTCTTATCCAAATAAATAGTTCCTACAACTTCTTCACAATTAACATTGTGTATTTCAGAAAAACTCTCTCCGTTCATTGATGAATCAGTGGCCCCTGTACCCTGCAGTTTTCTAGAATAGGATAGCAAAATGAATGTGCAGATCAGAGGAACATTATATAGAGGTGAAAATATAATCTTGCCACATACAGAAAGGGCAGCAACTAATGGTGAGCTAGAATAAAAAAGATTAAAATAGAATAAATCAGAATGGCAGCATGATTCAAGATGTCTATTCAGAATATTAAATGGAAGTACCACCTATAAGTATCATCAATTATTTCTGCCACCCTTTGCTTCGCAGTAAAATTTGTCATCCCCAAACCATGCATGTCCGGCGCTGCACATCAAATTAAGAATACACAAGATGCTTTACTTGGAACTGATCTAATCCAAAGACAACACAAAAATGATCAAATGCAGAATAAGGTGTAAGCCTCATCCATCAATGCGTAGTAGACAACAGCACTAAAGTTGATACAGAATTAACCAGCACACACGGCAATTCAGTATGACTCCTCCAAAAGTGCATTTCATTCAAAAAGATAAAAAGGAAAGTCAACAACGAAAAATACATTGAAAGTGGCAAGGGAATCAAGCCAAGTGGCATGCACCACTGATGCACAAAATATGAACACATCATAATACCATGTATAACAATATGATTATGCTATACAAATGTAGCAATATAAGAACTAATACAATTATGTCAATACCTTATGCATAAGTTGAAGTGCACAAAATTAACCTTTAGTAACTCTTTAACTTGATGTTGGAAGGCAAATAAAACCAACAACATAAAAAATCAAAATAACATTTTGGCTAAACTACAAGAAAGTAAGAATCAAAATACAATGCATATTTATGGTCATTGCAATTTCCTCAATTTAAATGAAAGTAACCACAAAGACAAGAAATATAAAGCATGGTAACAGTTTTATGTGATTTTTCAGACTTCTAATATGGAATACTAAAAGACCTGGTCAACTTAGATCATCAAGTCTTCAACATTCAAAAAAAATATTATTAAAATAATGATTAAAAGAGTAAGTGACCCGTGAGTTTGGCAAGGTATTGACCCCCCATCCAAAACACCAAAACATAACAACTTCAACAAAGATACTACAGAGCTGAACAACTTACCTTCATTAGGAAGCAAGGCTAATATTCTGTCCAAAAGGTCCTGCAAGATGTGTAAATCAACCTCATATATACAGAAAAACAATCTCCATAAAACCACTTGCATACAAATAATGATACTAGATACATTAAGATAAAGAATGGATATACTACTTTTTTTTAGGTGCTAGACTTTATTATGATTGTAAGATTAAAAGGAAATTTAAAGAAAGAAAGCCATTGAACATAGAGCAGCAATGTACAAATTAATAAATTAGTTATATTTGCACAACTACAAGAGCATGGAACAAAATGATAGCCTAGCGGAAGAACTATATATATATAGAAATTGATAGAATGCATTGAAACCCTGCTGAAGTAGTACTAGCAAGTTAAAGAGGAGAGTGAGAATGAAACCCTAGAATGAAAAGGTCAATCATGGAAAAAGTTGTCAATCTCCTTTTGTTGCTCCAAAAAAAGGCCAAAAGACACAATGCATCAGTGCTCTGCTCAACTTAAAATTTTCAGCTTCACTGTGCAGGGTGTGGCACCAACTTTGGACTTGAAATGGTTACATTGGTAAAAAAATTAAGGAAATGAATTATACCATTCGCGGAACAACACAATTGTTCCCTTACCAAAGACATAGCTTGTAACACGAACCTTACAACTAGAACAGTACCTAGAAACTAACAAAAAACCAACTCCCAAGGACATTCAAAAGGATAGCCGAAATAAACCGACATGCTGATGTGGACAAAAAAGCAACAATACCTGTGCAACTGTTCCAAAGTAGATTGACCATCACCCATTATAATTGAGATCAAAGTGATGCTCATTCATTCTCATTTCAAACACGACATTATCACAGGATAGATCATGCACTATACATCTCTAGTTGTGCATACCATTTAAATACATAACTTGATATTATAGTCCATTAGAACAATCAAGTTAGGCAAAAATATATGCTGTAAATGAATTTTCCTAGCCACTAGTAACACCAAATTGTGGGGTCCCACAGAACCTTTTCAAATGCAAAATCATGTTTGAAAGGCTAATAATCTCAACCAAAAAGATGCAAAATCAACACAGGAGAGAGTATCTGGAAAGGCTATGAAGAAGCATGTTTGATAACCATGATAAATTAATCATGTTTGATTTCCAATCTAAATGATAAATTAGTAAATAATAAAAGTAAACTTAAAAATCAAACAATGAATTTATGGATACATAATTTTTGGTAGTGATGGACAGGATATTGGTTCTATATATACATAAATTTTTTTTTTATTACAGGAAATGTATTTATGATTAACTTTATCAATTTATCCTTTGATTAGGAACAGTTGTAACAACCACCCCGAAATGAGTTGAGTAGTTCCATCATAAATCTCTTTCACCATTTAACGTTGTTTTTTTCCCAACTCACAAAGAAATAAGAATTCTAAATTGAAGTAAGAAGATAAGAGAAGAGAAGAGAAGAGAAGAGCAAAGAAGAAGAGAAGAGAAGAGAAGAGAAGAGCAAAGAAGAAGAGAAGAGAAGAGAAGAGAAGAGCAAAGAAGAAGAGAAGAGAAGAGAAGAGAAGAGCAAAGAAGAAGAGAAGAGAAGAGAAGAGAAGAGCAAAGAAGAAGAGAAGAGAAGAGAAGAGAAGAGCAAAGAAGAAGAGAAGAGAAGAGAAGAGAAGAGCAAAGAAGAAGAGAAGAGAAGAGAAGAGAAGAGCAAAGAAGAAGAGAAGAGAAGAGAAGAGAAGAGCAAAGAAGAAGAGAAGAGAAGAGAAGAGAAGAGCAAAGAAGAAGAGAAGAGAAGAGAAGAGAAGAGCAAAGAAGAAGAGAAGAGAAGAGAAGAGAAGAGCAAAGAAGAAGAGAAGAGAAGAGAAGAGAAGAGCAAAGAAGAAGAGAAGAGAAGAGAAGAGAAGAGCAAAGAAGAAGAGAAGAGAAGAGAAGAGAAGAGCAAAGAAGAAGAGAAGAGAAGAGAAGAGAAGAGCAAAGAAGAAGAGAAGAGAAGAGAAGAGAAGAGCAAAGAAGAAGAGAAGAGAAGAGAAGAGAAGAGCAAAGAAGAAGAGAAGAGAAGAGAAGAGAAGAGCAAAGAAGAAGAGAAGAGAAGAGAAGAGAAGAGCAAAGAAGAAGAGAAGAGAAGAGAAGAGAAGAGCAAAGAAGAAGAGAAGAGAAGAGAAGAGAAGAGCAAAGAAGAAGAGAAGAGAAGAGAAGAGAAGAGCAAAGAAGAAGAGAAGAGAAGAGAAGAGAAGAGCAAAGAAGAAGAGAAGAGAAGAGAAGAGAAGAGCAAAGAAGAAGAGAAGAGAAGAGAAGAGAAGAGCAAAGAAGAAGAGAAGAGAAGAGAAGAGAAGAGCAAAGAAGAAGAGAAGAGAAGAGAAGAGAAGAGCAAAGAAGAAGAGAAGAGAAGAGAAGAGAAGAGAAGAGAAGAATACCTTCGAATCGATGATTCGATCGCTGCTCGCCGCCATTGTCGCCGATCGCCGATCGTCGCTGGCCACCACTGTCGCCGATCGCTACTCGTCACTTGCCTCCGTGAGAGAGAGAGAGAGAGAGAGACAATCACCTTGCTTGGTTTCTAGTTTTCCAAAACACTTTTCAGAAAATTCTACTCTCTTATTTTCCGTGTTTTTTTGTTTTTACTGAATTTTTTTAATATTTTAAATAATTTTTTTACTTGTTAGACACACCTAACATAAATACACCTAAAAAATA
>NW_021027357.1:130141-158743 GCF_004153795.1 Camellia sinensis
TACCTTTTGCATGCTCCTTGCACTTGTAGTGCATTTCCATTCACTAGCCTAACATGCATCATGCTTTTGACCATCATTCTAGCATGTTTTTGGCTCAACTCCAGCAAACTTTTACTCATGTTTTAGCATGCTTAAGCTCTATTTTATGTTGTTTTGGTCATGCATGCCTTGGTTTGTATAGCCTTAGTGCAATCTTGTTCAGTAGCTTTGAGTTTCCAAGTCACTAGCATGCATTGCTTGGGCTATTTGCATGATTTAACATCATTTAGTAGGTGATTTCAGTGTGTGTAGTGTGGTCATACGCTCACATCTTTCACTCTTTCAATGCTTTGGAGGGTTGGTGCTTTATGCCTTAAACATGAGCTAATGTGTATGCCATCTTGCCTAAGCTTTTGGGCTACCATTTCAGTGTGTATTTGGTCTTATTTTACTATGATATAACTCTGATTTTTGTTGGTGAAGTCATCTCATGCTTGGTTTTAGTAGGTGTAGTGTAATCCTCTTTGTTGGCCTAGTATGCTCCATGCTTCATGCCTTTAATTCCAGCTTGTGTTGGCTTTGTTCAAGCATGTTTTTGGCATTGCTTTGACCTGCCTTGGGACTATTTTAAGTCATCTTGGCTCTTTGAGGCTTGATTGATATGGCCATGGTGCAAGTCCCTTTGCTAGCCTTATGCTTTGAGCCTCTTAGCATGCTATGCTTGTGTTATGTGCGTGATTTGGCATCATACCACACCTGATTTCAGAGCATGTAGTGTTGTCACACTACCATGTTTGTCACTTCTTGATTGTGTTTGAGAGTTGTGTTCTTATGCCTAGTTGATGGGCCGATGCACGAGCATACATTTTATTGCTTTTATTGCTATCATTTCAGATCTTTTTGGACATTGTCTCGGCATGCACGAGGCTTGTTTGAGGTTGGTTTGGTCTATTGAGTATTGCATTACATAGCCCTTGCCATTGCATTGTTGTTTGCATGTTGTGGCATGACATTGTGTTTGCATGTTGTCGCATGGTATTGTGTTTGCATGTTGTTGCATTGCATTGTGTTAGCATGTTGTGTGCATTGCATTGTGTTTGGGTTGGACGTCAATCCAAACACGAGGAATGTCGCATGTTTCATACTCAAAGTGATGAAACATACCTCATTTCTTAGTCACCGACACCTTTGATCATGTATGATAAGGTGGAGGTTCATCGAGTCTTATGTGGTATTTGTGTGCATTCATTGACATTGATTTGTGCAACTTGGCTTCTTTGGTCATCATGCGTTAAGATTCGTGATTGGTGGCTCGAGAGCCGAGCACTACACTCCCTTGAGCTTTAAACATGATAAGGAGTGTGGTTGCGCACACATTTTCTTGCAAATACATTGCCATACCTCTGTTAGTGCTTTGTTGCAGCAAAAGGAGAAGTTTGCAGGAAGAAGTGGCCGATCGGCTATCAAAATTGGCCGATGGCCATAAACTCTAGCCGATGGCCACTCCTCTTAGCCGATGACCTCTCAGCATGTCCATAAGGTGGATCAGAAGTATTTTGGAGGTTGGCTCAATTTTTAAAAGTCTAAAACAGTGCAAACATAGGCATCACAAGGCACGGCAGTGGATTTTCGGGAGGACACGACCGAGCATGCATCATTCATCATTCCGAGGCAGAGCTGGGACAGCCTACTTCAGTTTCTTACTTAGCTGGTTTTGTAAACTAATTAATTTGTTTAATTAGTTAAGAGTTTTGTAAAAATTAATTAGCTAGGATAGTTAGTTAATTAGTTAGTTTGTATTATTCATTCGGACCCTCCGTCAAAAGGGCACATTATTGTAATAAGCATGCGTGTGTGTGATGCATGTCTTCCAACCCCCATTTCTTTCTCCCTTTTACTTTCCCGTTTTCAGTGGTTAGTTTTAGGGCATGTTTCAATTAGCATACTTATGCTTCGCATATTTGCATTCATTCATTTGTCTTGCATGCACCAGGCTCAGTACATCATACAAACTGCATTGTATTTCAATAACAATTTGAATACATGTTATCTAGTTGCATTCACATGCCATCTTAGAATAGCCGAGCCTATCTTAGTTGCATTTTGCATGTGTTGCATTAGGCATTGTTGACATAATTAGGATTCATGCATTGATTTCTAATTAGCTTCTTTCTTTGGCTCGGAGTGCACTGTGAGTGTTTATGCTTTAGCATCCCTGCATGAGATGTGTATGTTGCCATTTTAGCATGCTTGCCATAAGGCTATTTGCTTAGCTGATATAACTGCATGAATGCTTGTGGATGAAGGTTGGATTGCTTGAATTGGAACAATTCATTGAAATGTGAGTTTTAAGCCCATTTGAGAGTGGCAAATCATGTTTTCTAAGCCCACTTGAGGATGGCAAATCCGTGTCTAAGCCTACTTGCGAGTAGCACCTTCAAACCATTTTCAAACAAACAAACATGAGATATTTTGTTCCAACTTGAGTGATTTAGTCTATACTTGTGTGCTGTGCGCATCACGTAGTAATGCTAGTCTAATAACCGGAATAAGAACGCATGTGTTTTCAAAAACAACATATCATGTTAGTGGAGGCCGATCCTTTGATCGGGCGAGCGGGGGTGCTCATTGCATGACCTTCCCCTCTCGTACCCAAGTTCTCGAGCCGAGGCAACTTTGGTGATGACGGACACGTGGGCTTAGGCAGGAGTCAAGGTTGCCTAAATTTCCCCAAAATAAAATATTTAGGTGGCGACTCTGAAATCTGGCAAAACAGTCCATGTTTGGCACTTTTTGATTAAAATCGATTTTTCAAAATGATTTGTTGGATTTGGACTCTTTGGTGATTTATCAGTCTTACATTGCACTTTGTGAGATTAGATTCAGAACCGTGACATGAGTCTGAACTGTAGTAGCTAAGAACAACAATTCGCGCCCTCGCGTGCGGAGCGGAGTTCCGGGCGGTCTACAGGCACCAGGCTTTCTTGTTCATACTTTTTACTAGGCATGTGGCAGAGATTTTGATAAGGAGGTAGTGGATTGTTGAGGAGAGTAATCTGAATTTGGAGTGGTGGTCGCCTTTGGTGCTTTGTGCTTCCAGTCAGGCGCCGCCTCTGGAGAAGAGTGTCTGTCTTCGTGTGATGGGCCTTCCTGCACATCTTCGCGGCGAATTGGTGTATCGTGACATCAGCCACCGATGTGGTGGCTTTATGGCGGCAGATGAGCCAATAGCTGATCTGGGTTGTCTTCGACTGAGAGTACGGAGCTCTGAATCTACATCGCCACACATTTTGGTTCGATGGAGATCGTGACAGTTCAAACTCCCAATGTGGGGGGAGGTCTGGCCGTCAGTGAAGTGTGTGGCACCACCGATAGGGTTACGTGTGGGCAATGATTCTGGTTTAGGATCTCGAGATTTGAGGCATACTCAGGGGGATACCGAGCGCCATTTGAGGGTGAGTGATTATCTTCATAGATTTGGGTGAGATTTTAGTGGTAAAGGTACACGGGGCCAACCTAATTCGCGAGAGACCCAATCAGGTTGTAGGCCATAATTTGGACTAAGATGTGGGTTAACACTGTTGAGCTATAAAGGAAGGTAATATAGTGGTGCCTAGTAGGCATGATATATTGGGTAATCTTTCTACACAAACTGATGCGGGCCACTTTATAGGTTAAAACTATTGGGCTTTAAAAGAAAGAAGTATGGTGAACAGTGGGATCAACATTTTGGGCTAGCTAGGCCAGGTTGGTAGATCTAGAAATGGGTCAAGCAGTGGGTCTAGTCATACCAACCCGAACCAGATTATCTCATCGGATCCTATGCCGAATCCTTTTGTGTCGGTGGTGCAACCTGATGGGTCTGGGTTTCGACAGTCAATTGATCGTGGGTTACAATCCGTGTCGGCGATGCGAGAACTGGCAGAGTGTGTGGGGTGGTCTTCGCCTGATCTCCGACAAGCTGACGGTACTGCTGTTTTAGGAAGTACACCGCAATTTGGATCGCCTACAAAGGACGAGTTCCTTCGGGAGTCTTTGGTTAGTCAGCAGCAAGGGACTACGGTAAAGGCGTTAGATAGTCAATTGGCCTGTTCAACAGAGGAGTTAGCTCTGGTGGTTCAGCCAAAGGTAGTGATTTCTGAGTTAGAGGTAATGTATGTAGGGGAGGAATTTGTTGACTCTATGCTAGGAGTGGATTTTTAGGGAGCTACTCCTCCGCAGCCTGAGGCGGTCTTGGCCTGGGTGTTATCTCGCATCCATGAGGTTAGTCAGTTCTTGGGTGTATCTTTTAAGGGTCATGAAGTTAAGGCTCTAAAATTATTCTCGGCTATAGAAGAATCTTGGAGAGGAGGTGCTCCATTGAAGCCAGAGATGCCATTGGGAGGACAAAACATGAAGAATTCTAGGGAGTTGGGTAAGTTGGAGTGTTCGATAAATTATGATCGGCACAAAGAGAGGGGCAGTCGTGGTGTTTGAAAGGGTCACGGAGAACAATTGTTGTTGTCATGTAGTTAAAAATCTTATCCTGGAATGTGCGTAGTTTGAATGATGGGGAGAAGAGGGCTTCGGTTCGAGCCCTATTGAGAAGTGTTAAGGCGGATGTGGTGTGTCTTCGGGAAACAAAGTTCGAGTACATTGGGGCTTATTTGATATCTTGTTTGTTTCGCAATATTTTGGATAACTACCATTAGGCCTTCACTAGGGTATATGGGCCCGTGCGAGGGGTAGATTGGGCCACTTTTAAGAGGAGTTACATAATGTAGCTTTTCGATGGGGGGTTCCTTAGTGTATGGGGGTGATTTTAATGCAGTGCTATATGGCGGAGAAGAAGGGGGCATCATCAGTTTCAGGCTTCATGCGGGCTTTTTCTTCATTTGTTGATGAGTTGGGTTTGGTGGATTTACCGTTACAGGGGGTGGTTTTACTTGGTCTAGGGGAAGGGCAATGTCTTGTATCGATAGATTCTAGGTTACTAGAGATTGGGAGGAGCATTTCTCACAGGTGACACAATCGAGGATACATCGGCCTGTTTCTAATCACTGGCTCATTTTACTGGATAGTGGGGGAATTATGAGTGGTCCAACGCTGTTTCGATTTGAGAATATGTGGCTTCAGGCAAAAGGGTTTGGCGAGATAGCTTGAGGGTAGTGGGGCAGTTATAGGGTGCTTGGAGATCCCAGTTCCCATCTCACTCAGAAATTGAAGTTCATGAAGTCTGATTTGAAGCAGTGCAATAGGGAGGTGTTTGGGTGGCTCGAGACTCAGAAAGCTCACACCTTAGCAGTTATATAGCGGCTGTATGAGAGGGAGGAAGTGGGTCTCTTGTCAGGAGAGGATATGGCTCGTAGAGACTTCGAGCTGGTGGCTCGTATGGAGGAGATTAGCTTTCACCAAAAATCTAGATGCTTGTGGCTAAAAGACAGAGATCGAAACATGAGGTTTTTTCATCGTATGGCTAATGTGCATCAACGAGTGAATCTGGTGAGGAAGATACGGGTCAATGGGGTGGAGTTTTTCTCGTTTGAGGAGATCAAGGGGGCTATAGTGGGGTTCTATGAGCATCTATTTCGGCTGGATTGGGATGTTTGGAGGTTGCGGTTAGATGGGGTTGTGTTTGATGCTATTTCTGAGGATGATTATTCTGTGCTGGAGAGGGCGTTCACAGAAGAAGAGATGTTTGCAGCGCTGCGGAGTATGCCTGGAGATAAGGTGGCTAGGCCAGGTGGTTTTTTCATTTCTTTTTTCCATCACTGTTGGGGTGTGGTCAAAGAGGATATTATGGCTATGTTTGCGCAGTTCCATCGGACGGGACAATTTGAGAAAAGTTTGAATGCCACTTTTATGGCGATGATCCCAAAGAAGGGTGGGGCAAAGGATATTCGGGACTTTAGACCTATTAGTCTTTTGGGAAGTATGTATAAGTTGATAGCAAAGGTATTGGAAAATCGGCTTCGAGGGGTGCTAGAGGGAGTGGTTTCGGAGTCTTAGAATGCTTTTGTAGGTGGTAAGCAAATCTTGAATGCGGTATTAGTCGCTAACGAGTGTGTGGATTCGAGGTTGAGGCAAGGAAATGAGGGGCTCATTTGCAAATTAGATATTGAGAAGGCCTATGACAATGTTAGCTGGAGTTTCTTGCTGTATGTGTTGGATAGGATGGGTTTTGGGTCTACTTGGAGGCGATGGATTCATTATTGCATTTCAACTGTATGGATGTTTGTTTTGGTCAATGGTTCTCCAGCAGGATTATTTCCTACTTATCGAGGTTTGTGGCAAAGTGATCCTTTATCCCTGCTGTTGTTTATTTTGGTTATGGAGGCATTGGGTCATTTGTTGTCCAGGGCTATTCATGGAGGCTTGTTGCAGGGATTTGAGATGGGTTCGAGCCCTACATCAGTGCTTGTTTCACATCTTTTCTATGCAAATGGTGCTCTTATATTTTGTGATGCGAATGTAGACCAAATTGAACATCTTAAGTGTATGTTGTTGTGTTTTGAGGCTATGTCAAGTTTGCGGGTTAATCTTTCTAAGTCTAAATTGATCCTGGTTGGGGAGGTGGCACGGTTGCCGATTTTGGCAGCCAGTTTGGGGTGTAAAGTGGTTTCAATGCCAATGTTGTAGCTAGGTCTTCCGTTGGGAGCTTTCTTCAAGGCTCGAAGGGTATCGGATGGAGTGGTTGAATGGGTGCAACAGAGGTTAGCTAGCTGGAAGCGACAATACCTGTCAAAAGAAGGGAGACTTACCTTGGTCAAGAGTGTCTTGTCGAGTATCCCGACTTATTTTATGTCTATTCATGTGATTCCGGTTGTAGTGGCCAAGAGGATTTAAAAGTTGCAATAAGACTTTTTGTAGGGTGCTGAGGGGGCGGTTTCTCATTCCCATTTGGTGGCTTGGGATCGGATGTGTGTTCCAAAGGAGTTAGGGGGTTTGGGGATTAGGTGGTTAGTCTTGTTTAACTTGGCTTTGTTGGGTAAGTGATTGTGGCGTTTCGTGGGAGAAAGGGAGCATTTATGGAGGAAGGTGGTTGTGGCGAAGTATGGAGCGCAATAGGCGGGTTTTCCAAGGGCGTAACTGGGTAGTGAATAAGCAAAGGATAGCTTCTCACTATTTAATGTGGCTTCTTTGGTTGGAGCGCAATAGGCGGGTTTTCCAAGGGGTATCACACTCAGTTCCTTAGTTGGAGAGACGGTTGCTTATGGTGTTATATAATTGGGTTACGGGGTTGGTTGATCCGAATATTTTGGCTTTTGTAGATTTTATGGAGGATTTATTATCTTAGTTTCTCTTTAGGGGCCTAATTTTTGTATTATTTGCATCTTTTTGATACTTTTCTAATAAAGTTCGTATATTTATCAAAAAAATATATAAGAAACAACAATTAATTTAAATAATAAGTAAATAATAACAAGTAATATATGTTAAGAAATAATTAATGTAAAAAAATGAGTAACTAACAAATATTAATTAAAATAATTAATGTTATCAACTAGTAAATGTGATACAAAAATTAGTTTATTCTAATAAAAAAAATTAGTGTACAATTGCAATTGTTATTTAGGGATGAGACCTCAAAATTAATTGGGAGAGTTGAGAGAGAATGAGAATTTGGGAGAGAGATTTGTTTGTGATAAATAAAAAGGGAGAATGGTGGTATATATAGGACTTGGGAAGGAAGGGTTAAATTAAAAAATATATATATTTTTGGCCATTGTGAATTTTTCAAGTTGTTGACTGCAGGAGGAGGTAGTCACTGGGGGGTGAATGGGGCCGAGTCGAACTATATGGGAGGGAATTTTCGGGTCGGATTGGGCTCCAAAACACATGGCCCAAGCCTAAGGTCTCAAGTTGGGCTCGGGCCTAACTGAGCCTACTTGGGCAATAGATGGACTTTAGGTGGATCACGGGCTAATAGGCCGAATTTACATCCCTCTGTGGGTGGCTATGGGCTTGTTGGCTTGACAAGGCCAACATTGTCCAACTTAACCTCATATTTTCAAGACTTGTAAAAAATGTTTAGTCTAAACAGTTGGGGTCGGCTAGAGATTTTTAATTGAACTTTAAATAAAAAGTTTTAGCTATATATAAATATTTATTTTAATTTTATATTATTTAATTACAAAATAAACTATAAAATAAAAAAAGATGTACTCAAATCAGAACATTTGTTACAGAATCACATTTACTATATAATTTAATTTTGTTAATGTTTCAAATTAAAATATTTACCTTGTGCATATAAAACGACTCGCAAACTTAATGTCAAATCGGATTGGGTTGGGGCCACACATACTTTGAGGGGAATTATGTTTATACAAAAAAATAAATAAAAAATGTTTAGGTCAATTCATTTTTTCAATACACCTTATTAAATTATTTAAGATTACCATTTATTCTAATACATTTCCCCCCCTAAATTATCTCTTTGAGATACGCCAAAATAAAATAAATTAAAAAATTAAAAATATTTTTGAAAAATTCTTTGAAAATTCTTTCTTTTGTTCACATCATATAAGAATACAACCAAGAAACCCGGCACCGACAAAGAAGAACAACAAAGGAAAAAGATAGGGGTGAAATTCGCGTTCAGACTTCTATAAACGAACAATAATGACAAAAAATAAACTGCATAATCGTTTTTATGTAACAAAAAACACATAAATCAATAATTATACTTTGATATTTATGTAAATACTTACATCCTTTTTGATGAGTTACTTAAAAATATTATTTTGATTATTACTTTCATCCATTATTTGATTTTGTTCAAATTTTCTTCTATTTGCATAATAATATAATAAAAAACAGTGATGCTGATGATAGTGGTGAGTTTTAGTGGGGTGGATTGGAGTTTTTGAGTGAGAAAAAATAAGAAGAAAAAAATAATTGAATTTTAGAAAGAAGATAAAGATATTTAAATAGGAAGAATACGTATAATTAATTAGGGTGTATCACAAGAACAAATAAATATTGGGCAAATTACATATACCTCACTCGAGGCTTGGTTAAATTACAGATACTTCCTTGAGGTTTCGGAAATTACATCCCGCCCCTTGAGGTTTGTATTTTCATAACAATTTGCCCCTTGAGGTTTATATTTCATAACAAATTACTCCTTAATTTGTTATGCAAATATAGCATTCAGGGAGAAATTTGTAATTTCTCAAACCTCAGGGGGTATTTATAATTTAGCCAAACCTCAGAGGGTATATATAATTTGCCCAATAATATTCTATTTTAAAATTTAATATATGTTATCCTACTTAATAAATTTACATTAGAATATAATAGAAATTAAAATTTTAAAATTTGAATCGGACGCATTTAAATAATTTTTAGGTTTAATTAGAATGACCCATAGGCCCTGTTTATCGGCCGGACTAGAGTAAGACTGCTGTAGGTCCCACCCACAACATATTTTGGTATTGTTTGGGAGGGTTGACTTCACAGTTTGGACGATTTAGTAATCCCCTCAGTAGAGGATTAACTTGACTGGGAAATGAGTGTGATTAAAAAAATAGTGAGCGGCTTTAAATTGTCCGGTCGTTCACTCGAATGTTCGGTACAGTACATTTTTTTTTTTTTACAAACATAACTGACAGGGCAAAAAAAATTTGGCTCGCAATTTTTTTTTCCTTTAACAATCCAAAGTGCACCTTTTGTTTTAATATTTATTTTAAAATTTTTAAATATGGAAATAATTTTTAAATTTATTTTATTTAAAAAAAATTTAACAATTCTATTATTAACCATCTCCTACGCTATTATTAAAACAAACATACTTTTACTTAATCCATTCACTAATAATTGAGGCATTTTTTTCATAAATTATTTTTCACCTATCTATGTTTCATTTAGTTCATATTATTTTCTTATGTTCTAATAAGTTTTATGGGTGACATAGTTACCAAAATACCTTTAATAATATTCACATTTACAGTGTTAATGTTTCGTGATGTGAATATTCACACCATCAATGTGAATGTTAAAATGTCAATGTGAATATTCACATTACCAAGTTACTAACACTTCAAAAAAATATTTATAAGGGTATAAATATTCATAAAATATTTTAAATATAAGAATTAGAATTTGGTAAATCAAATATCCAAATAATATAACTTATTAAAATACAAGAATATTTTATAAACTAATTGGAATACAAACATTCAAAAAATGATTTTCTAATAAATTTTCTCTAATAATTTTCACATTAATAATATTTTCACTAATCGTTACCTCACTAACAATCTCCTTAAACCTAATCTACAACAAACGTGACTATATTTCACAATACAATACGACCATGTTTGTTTTGATGGATATGAGTTTAGAATTAGGCTAATAGTCTAATAAAATTATTAATTTGATATTTGGTTAAACAATTAAAGTATGGATTAACAATTCATCCGGATATGATATTTCACATATGGTGGACTACTAATCCTATAAAAGGGGGTGAGATATAAATTAGAGGATTAAGCCAAAGTCTAAACTATTAGTCATTCCTTATAATCCTAACTTAATTTAAACATAGGATATGATACATAATCTAAAAAAATTTATAGTCTTAAAAATATTAATCATAAAAATACTAATCCAATCTAATTCAACCCGCCTAAATCAACGAGTTTGGTCCGAGCCCGACGTCCCTTATTTCGCGAAGAGGATATGGACCCGGTAGAATAACCCGGACCGTAAAGATACCTGACATATCCAACCCGTTTTCAGCATGTTCCGTACGCAGCAGACCCTATCTGATGCCCAAATTTGAAATATTTCACTCTCCCCTCTCACTAAATTCACTCCGCGCCTCTCTCTCTCTCTCTCGCTCGCTCCCTCTAGAACCCTACCTGTCTCCTCTCTCCTCACTCCACACCCTTCTTTCTCTCTATCTCTCTCTCTCTCTTCAAATTTGCATCGCCCGCGTTCAATTCACGCCATCACCCTTCAAAACCCTATATCTGTCTATCTCCTTTTCTCTCTCTTTCTAATTTCGCCATTGCTGTTAATTTTCTCTCTCCTCGATTTCGGACCACAACAAACCCTATTTTCTCTGCAAACTACTTAGCTGCACCATGAGGAAGGGTACGAAGAGAAAGGCCAGCCAAAAGGTGGAGCCGAAATCTACAGAAGAGACCACGAGCAAAGAGGCGAGCCAATCTAAGGTTACAGAAGAGACTACGAGCAAATCTAACGTGGAAACAACAACCTCCAACAAGGAGTCAAGCAAAGCTGGTAGAAGAGCTAAGCGAGTCAAGGCTTCCAGGCCTGAATCCGAGCCCCAGTTCTTTCCTGAAAAGCGTAATTTGGTAGTATTTGCTTCTTCTAGCTTTGGATTTTCTAACCTACCCAGTTGACATTGAGCTTACGATTTGTATGTGATTTGTTTGTGTTATCAACTATATGTCATTTTACATTTGAATACTCAGGTGAAACATATGACTTCTTTTCCAACCTTTACATATGCTTTTACACAAATTCAACACAGGTTTGAGTAAAAATCTTCACATATAGAAATAATTTTTAAATTTATTTTATTTAAAAATAATTTAACAATTCTATCATTAACCATCTCCTACTCTATTATTAAAACAAACATTCTTTTACTTAATCCATTCACTAATAATTTGGGCACTTTTTTCATAAATTCTTTTTCACCTATTTATGTTCCATTTAGTCCGTATTATTTTTTTATGTTCTAATAAGTCGGTGAGTGACATAGTTACCAAAATACCTCTAATAATATTCACATGTACAGTGTTAATGTTTCATGATGTGAATATTCACACCATCAATGTGAATGTTAAAATGTCAACATTCACATTACCAAGTTACTAACAGTTCAAAAAAATACTTGTAAAGGCATAAATGTTGAGAGGGAAATTTATGATCTGGATTGGACCATGGTAATGGCTGGACAGATTTGGGCCGAACAAGATTGGGCCGAGGTAGCACGGCCCGTGCCCTGAAAGGATTTGCTCGGTTAAGGCAAGGCGCGGTTAGACCAAGCTACTTGGCTGCATGGTATAGAGGCCGGGCAGGTGAGATGTCCGGCGCCAGGAACGGCGTTGTTGTTCCACGGTTCATGAGTTAGCCGGGCAGGAAGGCCGGCGGAAAAACCAGTAGGAATTGTCCCGAGCTCGGCTATGCCGGGATGCAGACGAGCTAGGTCCTTATTGAGCACGGCGAGCGGAGCGCTCTGGCCAGCTGTACAGCACGGCTATTGATAGCCGAGAAGATTCATCCCAACTGCCGAGCTCCCAGTAGAGTGGGTTGGCAGTTTGGTTAGATGGTGTTCAGCAAGATTTGTGCTTATAGATGGGATAGCAGCACCACGTGTCGAGAGACGAATGAGAGTAGATTTGGGGCACATAAGGTATATAAGCGAGTCTGCGCCCCCCATGCTGGGACAGATGGACATTTGGTAAGAAAAATACTTACACTCAACTCTCTTCTCACTCTCTCTATCCTCAGGTGTGTGCTAACTTGATCGTCGAAGGGATTTTCCGGCCACACACCGCCGGGTAGCTCACTGCTGTTTTGCACGCAGGTGATCGAATAGAAACGGAGCTTGGAAGAAATGAGTGCAGGCTTGCCTGAATATTTGCTCCCCGCACAATTGGCGTCGTCTGTGGGAAGTTGACAGACAAAACCTTGTCTTCCAGGCTCATCTGATCGCCATCCATGGCGAACAACGAGGAGATTCCGTTGTCTGCCATCGACGGAATTACCCCGGAGTCAGATAGACGAAGAGAAGGGCATCCCACTATCGTTCCTCCGATGGTGGACCTGGAGACTTCTCCAGGAGGACATTCAAGAGATGCGCAGGATAAGCGCGGAAGAAGTTATGGTCATTCACGGAGTCCAGACGGTCATCGGCAGCAGAGAGAATCACATTCCAGACGTCTGGAACACAAGTTAAGGGACCAGGACGCTGTCATCTGGCGAACGGCGGCGGAGATGGAGGAGCTGAAGCAGCATGTTAAAGGGAAGGGTGTAGCTGGAGTGGGAGACCACAGTGAGCGTACCTAACCTCGCCGTTCAGGCAGTCAGAGTCAGCGACACACTGCGTCCATTTCCATCACCAGAAGTTACAAGGTTGGAGATTCCGACCTGCACGAAGAGAAGTCCAGCGCGCAAGATAGTACCTACCGACCCACACGTCCGGTGACGATGTCGAGGTATTCTTATTCTGCTCATTCAGAGGATTTACGGGCAGTCTTGAAGGAACGGGCTCGCCGGCGGGAAGCTCAGAGAGTGCCGACTTTCCAACGGCTATCTTATGAGGGTTCATACCAGTGAAGAGGTCGGAATGCCTCCACTCCGCCTGGCTGCGCCTCTCATTTTAGACACAGACTTGGCGAGGCTTAGCGTCACTCCTTTCTCCCTGGAGATAGAAACAACACCATTTCCGGCAGGGTTCTACCAGCCAAAGTTCACGCTCTATGACGAAAAAACCGATCCTTATATATATGTAAGCCACTTCTGACAGGTCATGGCCGGACACAGGCGAAATGACGCCCTTATGTACCTAATCTTCCTGTCAAGCTTGGGCGAGCTGGGCTTAAAATGGTTCGAGAGGTTGCCGGAGGGAAGCATTGAAATATGGCATCAGTTAGTCGTAGCCTTTGTGACGCACTTCAAAACCAACACCAAAGGAAGTTGATCACCTCTTGAGTGTCAAAGATGGAACCAACCGACACATTGAAAGCATACAACTCCAGATATTGGGAGACCTTCAACGATATCTTGGATTGCCCGGTCAACCTTGCAATCACACAATACAAGCGTGGTCTCCTGGTCGGACATAGACTGCGGGACTCGCTTACCATGAACCAGCCGACATCCATGGGCCAACTAATGCAGCGCATCAATAAGCACATCCAAGTGGAGGATGATGCGTCAGCATCTACCGTGAAGGCAACTCCGGTAGCAACAGACAAACGGTCAGCTGGCAAAGTGCACGCGGTTGGGCAGGAGTCCGGCCGATCCAGCGACCGCGCTGAGGAATCGGACCGTGGCACTAATCGCAAAAATCGGGGTAGGGGACGTCAGAATAACCGGGATGACTACCCCCGGGATGATGTAGCTGATGCAAACAGAAGGTTGAAAGTAAGAACAGGCATCACCACGGTTTTTAAGATTCCAATCTATCGCATACTTAGTGAAATCCGTGACGAAGAATATGTCCAGTTTCCTGCTAAGTTAGGCGACGAACAGAAGGGCTTCAATTCGCGGTACCGTTGTACGTTTCACCGGGAGCGAGGCCCTCAGACAAAGGATTGTTTGCTTTTAAGGTAACACTTGGAAGAGCTAGTCGCAGCCGGACACTTGGACATTTACATTGATGGCGCCGTGAAGACCAATCAAGCTCCGGCTGACCCGCGGGGACTGGATGACCGAGATGCACCTCCCCAAGGGGTTATTAATGTCATCCACGGCATAGTGGAACCGGGGCGTGTATGCGAGCTCTGAGGAATGATCAAGAAGGCAGAACATATAAGGGAAGTTTTGTCGGTTCAACCTGCGATCGAAATGGGAAAGACCGAAGAGAAAGACGTGATCAGTTTCTCTTCAAGAGACCTAGAGCGCATTCAGACGCCGCACAACGATGCCCTAGTGGTAACACTCCGCGTCAAAGAATTTGATGTCAAACGGATCTTGATCGATCAGGGAAGCTTAGTCGAGATCATGTACTACAACGCTTTCAAACAACTTAAGGTTCGAGATACAGATTTGGCCCGGGCGACTTTGCCACTCGTTGGTTTCAACTTACAACCGGAGTGGCCTTTGGGAAAGATTATCCTGCCGGTCAAAGCGGGATCCGTGGTCAAACAGGTGGAGTTCTGGGTGTTGCAGGTGCCATCCACTTACAATTTGATCCTTGGAAGGGGATGACTTCACGCTATACAAGCCGTAGCGTCAACCTACCACCAGGTGGTGAGATTTCCCTCGGTTATGGGGGCAATCGAGGAGGTTTGGGGCGATCAAGTCATGTCGAAGCAATGCTTCGTGGCGGTCAATAGGAGCCGAGCTGCCAAAGGCTTCGTTCAAATGATTGAGGAACCGGAAGACCAGGGAGTCCTTGACGATGTGGGCACAAAGGCCGAGGACAGAAGCTGTCGAGGAGTTGGTAGAAGTGCGCATTGATACAGAGCATCCGGACAAGTTCTTCTTGCTCGGCTCAAGCTTTATAGCCCAAGAAAGGATCGACATGGTTGAGTTTTTTATGGCCAACATCGAAGTCTTTGCATGGTTGCCTTACGACATGCCCGGTCTCGATCCGAGTTTTATATGCCATCATCTCAATGTCTTCCCCGAAACCAAGCCGGTCATTCAGCGAACAAGGAGATCAGCGTTGCATCACGCCGAGGTAGTTGCGGAGGAAGTGAAGAACTTGCTCGAGGCGCGAGCAATTCAGGAAGTACATTACCCTCGATGGATTTCAAACACGGTCGTGGTGCCCAAGAAGAATGGGAAGTGGCGAGTTTGCGTTGACTACAAGACCGTCAACCGAGCTTGTCCGAAAGACAGCTTCCCTCTGCCTAGAATAGACCAGCTTGTGGACTTAACGATTGGACATAATAGGCTTAGTTTCTTGGACGCCTACCGCGGCTACCATCAGATTGCCATGCATGGGCCCGATCAAGAGATCACCTCGTTTACTACACCAAGGGGATTATTCTGCTACCGAGTCATGCCTTTTGGTTTGAAGAACGCCGGGATAACTTTTCAAAGGATAGTGACCAAGATGTTCGCTCCTCTGCTAGGCCGGACAATGGAGGCTTATATTGACGATATGGTGGTTAAGAGCCGGCATTAAGCAGCCCATTTGTCCGATTTGGCCGAAATGTTCGCCATTCTCAAAAAGCACAAGCTACGCCTGAATGCGTCTAAGTGTACCTTCGGCGTAGGATCCAGAAATTTTTTAGGTTTCCTAGTCATGAACCGAGGTATCGAAGCAGACCCTACATAAATCCGAGCTGTGCAAGAGCTAAAACAGCCTAGCTCAGCTAAGGATGTGCAGCATCTGGCCGGAATGGCCGCCGCGCTTAACCGATTTGTAAGCCGGTCATCAGATCGCTACCGCCCTTTTTTTTCAAGCCTTGAAATCAAAGTTCTCATAGGATGAAGAGTGTGACTGGGCTTTGGCCGAGCTCAATGAGTATTTGTCTTCCGCGCCGTTGTTGGTCATACCGAAGCCCGAATAAGAACTTTACCTTTATCTGGCTGTATCGCAGCATGCAGTCAGTGCAGTGCTTGTCCGGTCAGAAGGAATCAAACATCTACCCATCTTCTACGTCAGCAAAACCTTGCTACCGGCAGAGTCGAGGTACTTGTCGCTGGAAAAACTTGCGTTAGCGTTGATGATGGCTTTAAGAAAGTTGGCACACTATTTCCATGCCCATACCATCATCGTCTTGACCGAGTTCTCTCTCAAAGCTTTGTTCGAACGGGCAGACTTCTCCGGTCGGATTCTTAAGTGGGCGGTCGAATTGGGACAGTTTGATGTGAAGTTCCAGTCGCGCACAGCCATAAAAGCCCAGACTTTGGCCGACTTCGTTATTGAATTCTCACCTGAAACTCATCCGGTATGCCCGGTCGATATTGTCGTGGCAGATGAAGAGGTGAATGCAAGCTCGACCGAAATACAACAGCTTGGCGGCATTGGCGACGCGGAACTTGCGCGCCCCGCCGAAGTCCCTTCAGTTAATATGATACTACAGCCCGGTGATGCGATGACGGAGTTGTCTATCACTAACCAACCCGCTTTGTCCGACACCACATCGCTGAGGAGGGAAGAAATGGAACCGCTCAGCACAGAGCCTGCGGCCGGCATAATACCGCAACCTGGCGATTCGCCTACGGACTTAGGCATTATGGATCAACTTGCTGAGTTTGGCATTGAATCACCAAGAGGGGCTGAAGTGGAACAGCTCAGCACGGGACCGGAAGCCGAACAGCCAAGCAACCGTGATCCCATCAACGTTCAAGCTTCTCAGGACCCCTCAGAGTGTTGGAAGCTCTTTGTCGGCGAAATGTGGAAACTTTTTGTTGATGGCGTCTCGAACCGTCACGGTGCCGGACTGGGTATAGTTCTGATTTCGCCAGACGGACTGACTATAGAACATTCTATCACTCTTGGCTTCCCAGCATCCAACAATGAGGCCGAGTACGAGGCGCTATTGGCCGGTCTCAAGAGCGCGCTTCAGATGCAAGCATCCAAACTAATGGTTTACAGTGATTCCCAGCTTGTGGTTAACAAAGTTTCTGGGGTTTACGAGGCAAAGGTTGACAGAATGATGAAGTACCGAGCTCTGGTCAGAGACCACATCAAGCGATTTCAGGCGATTAGGGTCCAACAGATTGGCCGAGAAGAAAACGGGCGAGCAGATGAGTTGGCCGGCCTTGCTTCTATGGTCGACAGCACATCTCCCAACCCTCTTTTGATTGAATTCCTTTCGAGGCCCAGCATTGAGGAAACCGGGCAAACAGAAGTACTCTGCGCCGAGCTATGTCCTTCTTAGATGGACCCCATAATCCTCTTTCTCAGGGAACGGATCCTTCCAGTCGACAAGAAGGAAGCGCATAAAGTGCGGGTGAAGTCCGAGCGATTTTGGCTCTCTCCATCAAGGGCTTTATACAAGAAGTCTTTCACCGGTCCCTACCTGAAGTGTGTGCACCCGAGCAGCGTGAAAGTCTTCCTTTATGAAATTCACGAAGGCATCTATGGCAGTCATATAGGGGCAGGTCCTTAGCCTACCGAGCTATTTCACAAGGCTGTTGGTGGCCGTGCATGCAAGCTGACACCCAAAAATATGTTCGAAAGTGTGAGAAATGCCAGAAGTTTGCCCACCAGATCCACCAGCCGCCCAGGGAACTTCTTCCCCTCACCAGCCCTTGGTCATTCGTGATGTGGGGGCTAGATATAGTGGGGCCGCTACCAACCGCACCAGGTAACCGGAAGTTCTTCATCGCGGCCACAGACTACTTCACCAAATGGGTTGAAGCGGAGCCTTTGGCAACAATCAAGGAGAAAGACGTGAAGCGGTTTGTCTGGCAGAATGTGGTCACGCGGTTTAGCGCCCCAAAAATTCTGATCTCTGATAACGTCACCCAATTTGACGGCCACCTGTTTAGGGGGTTCTGTGAAGATTTGAAGATCGAATTCTACAACTCTACTCCGGCTTACCCGCAGTCCAACGGTCAAGCCGAGACTTCGAACAAGACCATTCTTGATGTACTGAAGAATAGGCTTGAGAAAGCCAAAGGAAAGTGGGCTGAGGAACTCCCCAGTGTCCTTTGGGCATACTGAACAACCCCGCGGCGATCTACCGGAGAAACTCCTTTTGCTTTGGCATATGGCATGGAGGCGGTCATCCATTTGGAAGTTGGTATGCCCACCCTCAGAAGTGAAAGTTTTGAGCCCGAGCTTAACACCGAAGCCATGGCCTTGGAATTGGACCTAGTGGAAGAACGTCGAGAAAAGGCTCTTATCCATGTGGCCGCCTACCAGCAAGAGCTTTCAAGGAAATACAACAAATCCGTGCACCCCAGACCGTTCAAAGTGGGTGATTGGGTCTTGCGGAAGGTCATGGGCAATACCCTGGTGCTAGGCGAAGGCAAACTAGGGGCAAATTGGGAAGGACCCTACAAGATAACCGGTCTGGCGGGCAAGGGGGCATATCACTTGGAAGACTTGGTTGGTAGAGGAATACCCCAGCCATGGAATGCAGCCAACCTCAAGTTGTATTATTTCTAGCTTTTGCTCTCTTTTTTGTGCAAAGAATTTTTTTGCCTTACACTTCATGTAATATTCATTTTTGTCAATATATAGAAGTGACTCATCTTTGCCTTAGCATTTTTTTTGTTGCTTTGAGTTTTGCGTATTCTCAACCGAGATGTTTATTCCGGTTGAATGAGTTGATGTTTTGTTCAACTTAAGTACCTTCAACCGAGATGTTTATTCCGGTTGAAAGAGTTGATATTTTGTTCACCTTAGGTACTCTCAACCGAGATGTTTACTCCGGTTGAAAGAGTTGATGTTTTGTTAAACTTAGGTATTCTCAACTGAGATGTTTACTCCGGTTGAAAGAGTTGATGTTTTGATCAACTAAGGTACTTTCAACCGAGATGTTTACTCCGGTTGAAAGAGTTGATGTTTTGTTCAACTTAGGTACTCTCAACCGAGATGATTACTCCGGTTGAAAGAGTTAATGTTTGGATCAACTAAGGTATTCTCGACCGAGATGTTTACTCCGGTTGAAGGAGTTGATGTTTTGTTCAACTTAAGTACTCTCGACCGAGATGTTTATTCCGATTGAAAGAGTTGATATTTTGTTCAACTTAGGTATTCTCGACTGAGATGTTTACTCCGGTTGAAGGAGTTGATGTTTTGTTCAACTTAGGTACTCTCAACCGAGATGTTTATTCCGGTTGAAAGAGTTGATGTTTTGTTCAACTTAGGTATTCTCAACTGAGATGTTCATTCCGGTTGAAAGACTTGATGTGTTGCTCAACTCTAGGTGTACTACCGAGATGATTTATTCCGATTATATGAGTTAATTAATGAAATTTGTCTTGCCGAGATATTTTGTCCGGTTGAAGTTACTCAGCTCTGGGACCATGCAAACACTTTGAAGGAAAACTGAGTTTTTCATTGATGTGCAAAATGAGTACAAAAGATGGGGTAATATGCCCGGTTACATTTCGAGCAAAATGAAAGAAAACAGAAAACTACACAATGGGGGAAAGATTAGTGAATTCGTCATTAGCTGCCTCCAGGTTGACCGTTGTTTGCTCTTGGACACCGGTCTCAATTTCTCCGGGCTGCTCTTGGCTGCTTCCTTCCTCGGCATTGGCCTCGGTTTCTTTGGCAAGCTTTTCCTCAGCCTCAGATTGCAACGCGCTGAAGACGTCGTTGGCATAGGGCACGAGGTACACCGGCAGGAAGGCAGCCGGCGGAGAGGTAAATACGTCGGTCTCGGGACCTTGACCGAGCTGAGCACTGGTAGACTTCCAACCAGCTTTAAAGTAGATGTCTTAGGTGGCAAAGACTTGCTTTTTGTAGCTGTCTTCGGCCTCCTTAAAGCCGGCGTTATTGGCATCCTCAAGTTATTTTTCCCTTGACTTCTTCAATGTATCCAGCTCGGCCTGGAGCTCATCCTTCTTTTTCTTGGCCTTGCCGATCTGGTCGAGCAACTTGTTATTGTCAGCGTTAGTAATTTACAGTGAAGATTTTGCTCGGCCGAGCTCGGTTTGAAGACTCTGGACTTGGCCGGCAGTGTCATTCGCCTTCTACCGCAGTCAATGGATTCGCTCAATGACCAAGTGTTGCTTCTGGATGGCCTGCAAGAGGAAAGTTTGATCAGAGAGGAAATCGTGCAAACACTTGGTAAAAATTTCATTGAAAGATTGAGACTTACCCTGGCCATGGACTTAACAGACGATTTCACTAACTGGGTGTCAGGAACGTGGTCGCTGCTGACCACGCCGCTCGGTAGGAGAATGGCTTTGGAAAGATCAAAGACCAGCAGGTGCTCTTTGTCACCCTTGATGGAAGCGGTAGCCAGTATGTCCTTTCCCCGGTGCTTTAGTTGCGGTCGCCACGGTGGTGTTGGGTCGACAGTTTCGGTGGGTTGCTCGGTGGTTAGCTCGGCAACCAGCTCGGCAGTTGGATCTGCTCGAGGTCTTTTGCCAGCCCGGCAAGTTTCTTGTCTGGCCTGCCCGGCGGCTGGAGATGCCAAGGCAACCACAGGGCCGCTGGATTGACCGGCAGCTTGCAAGTGTGTGATGATGCTCGGTATCTCGGCTGAGGTTGCTATGAGGAGGTTCTTGATGCGGCTTCGTTTTGCCATCTCTTGTTCTTCGGTCAGCCGGATTAGCGGCACGTCCAGTAAAGTTAGGTCTGGAGGAGGTGTTGGAGCACGAAGAGAGTCTGTAACTTTGCTCCGGCGTGGAGCTGAGTATCTGTAGGTTGGAGTGTAGCCGAGCAACTCGTTACAATCCTGGTGGCTGTAACGGAGCACGGTCCAGATGGCTTCTATGTTGGGATATTGGTAATTGGATTGCAAGGCTTGAATTGCTGCAAAAGAAACAGGAAAAATGGTTAAGTACAAAATGTTGAAGGCAGGAAATTAACCGAGCAAATTAGCGCGACTTACATGTGGAACCAAAGTTCTTGCTGATGAACCAGCCCGGTACGTCAGTTGTTTCATAATTACCAGACACCCAGAAGAAGTCGTCATCATGTAAGTCATTGTCTGGGGTGCCTGTCATTATTTTCTCTTTGCCCGGTCTTATCTTTAAATAATAGGCCAGGCCGTCGCCGGTGTGCCTATGGGTGTATTGTCGTAGTATCTCGGCTAAACCTAAGTTTGTTCCTAGCCGGTTGTTTAGCTCGTGCACGTCATTGATTATTCGGTAAGTATTGGTCGAAACTTGGGTGGGCGCTAGCTCGGTGCAGCGTAAAAATTCGGTCATCAAAGGGTTGACTGGGAAGCGGAGGCCTCCTTCAATTACTGACAGCACGGTGAAGGGGCATTAGTCAAGCATGCCCTAAGGGGTTGTTTCCATCTTGGCGAGCTCTAAATGGACATCTGTCGAGATACCGTATTCTTCCCTGAAGGCGGCCAAGGTAGTGGGTGTGTCCACAAGGAAGCGGAATTTCTCCATGTGTGGCCGACTAATTTAGCTCAGCTGAGGTGGTTTGGCACAAATTGGGAATTAATGGCTGCTCGGTCCTTGAGAGCCTCAAAATTGGTCTTTGGTCCCCCTTGGACTCTGCAGGAAAATGGAGGGTAATTGTAAATGGGAGCGCGGCCGTGTAAAACGAGCTAGACTTGAGCTCGGTCATGGGTTGTGCCAAACCACCTCGGTCGTAAAGGCTAGCCAAGGAGCTCGGTTGCTTAAGCGAACTAGAGATTAGCCCGGTTGAGCGGCCAAGTCCTTTTTGCTACCCCGGTTTCTACTAAGGTTGGGACAAACTACTTATTTGCTCGGTTTGAATGATTTTTTGGATCAAAGGAAGACCTGGAGCCCGGTCCGCCCCTGTAACGACCCCAAAATCCGTATTAGAGATTACCTTTACGGCCTATTGGGTTAATGCATTTTGATTTATTGATATGTGTTCAAATTGAGGAATTATTTGTTGAGCCACGACTGTAAAATTGAAATTACCGACCTTTACGGGTTCAGAAATCACAATTGAGGACTTGGATGTGTTAATGAAAATTTTTAGAACTATTTGGGAAACCTAATTGGAAATCTAATTTGTTTGATTTGTTAATGTGCGTTTGGGTGGTTAACTTTGTACTGCAAATTGAAGGCCTTAGAGGCTTCAGAAACCAGAATAGGGGACATATTTATGATCATCATAATTTTTAGAGTCATCTGGAAAGTTTAATTGAAATTTAATTTTTCGCGATTCGTAAGGGCGTGTTTGGCCCTCATTATTTGTGATAAAGCTTGTATAATTAATATATAGGTGTGTATGAGTTATATAAGTGGTGAACTCATACTTTTGGAGTCAAAAAACAAAATATCTAGAGAGAGAGAGAGGAAACCGTGAAAGGGAGAGAGAGAAGAGTGTCAATTTTCTCAACATCCATGGAGGCTTTGAAGATGAAGGAAGAGAATTGAAGGAAAGAAAGAAGATCACCCGTGGGACTTGGAGGAATTGAAGAGAGCTAAGAGGTAGACAAAGATTGAGTTAGGTATGAAAATCTATCTTGAAATCTTGTGTTTAAAGTATCAATTTGGTAAAATCATAGAGATCTTGGAAGATTTAAACCCATTTGGGGTTAAGGTTTATCTATGTATTTACTTGAGCTAATTTGAGGAATTAGAAATTGAGTTCTTTAATTTTGTTTATGAGTGGAGCTCAAACTCATGGATATCATGAAATAAACTTTAGATTATGCAAGAATCATGTGAATTTGTGGGTTGTGGGTTGTGTTTTTAAGAACCTTGAAGATCATGAAAGATTAAGCATTAATCTTGAACTTTGAGACAAAGATTGAATTGTTTGAAATGAAATTACACTTGGTTGATGTTAGCTTATCATGTTATAGGGAAATTCTACATGTTTTTGAGTGATTTATGTTAAGAACCAAGCTCAAAAATGGAAAAACCAAGTGTTGGAGCAAAAAGAGCCATTTTCGGACTACACACTGCCCAGAGCCGCACGTGCGGCCCTGTTTTCCGCACGTGCGGGAGACAGCTTTGTCCCGCCATCTTTGAATAAGTATATCTTTTGCCTCGGGGCTCCGTTTTGAGTGATTCTTGAGCCTAAAATCAAGCCCCGGAAGTCTAGTTTCCAATGAAAGTGGTCTCACTCCCAAATTCTAAATACAGAAATAGTTATGCCCAAAAAAGTGACGACTGTTCACTTTCTGTCAACTAATTTTATACCATTTCTTCACCTAAACCATTTCCCATTGATTTCTCCTGTTTCTGTGACATGGAGTATAACTTATTAAGAAATAATGAGCTGTGTACCGCCATGGCTAATTGATTGAATGATCAAAAGAGAATAAGTAAATGAGCAGTATTAATCTCATTATTATGTGTTGTGCACTGTACTTGTAGGTCCAGACGAGGATATCGTCCTATTACCACGGGAACCAATCACTGTGAGTTAGTAGTTCTGCAATCGTACTTTTCTTACCGTAAATAATTCTTATTGTTAACTGCACTGTTCTTTTGTAAGCCATTTATGTTGTTTAGGGATCGGTAGAACATTGAAAGATTCGTCTGACACTTCGGTCTTCGGATTCAGGCTTGGAAGCCTTGACTCGCTTAGCTCTTCTACCAGCTTTGCTTGACTCTTGTGGAGTTGTTGTTCCACGTTAGATTTGCTCGCAGTCTCTTCTGTAACCTTAGATTGGCTCGCCTCTTTGCTCGTGGTCTCTTCTGTAGATTTCGGCTCCACCTTTTGGCTGGCCTTCTCTTCGTATCCTTCCTCATGGTGAGCTAAATAGTTTGCAGAGAAAATAGGGTTTGTTTTGGTCCGAAATCGAGGAGAGAGAAAATTAACAACAATGGCCAAATTAGAAAGAGAGAGAAAAAAGAGTAGACAGATATAGGGTTTTGAAGAGTGAGGGCGTGAATTGAACGCGGGCGATCCAATTTGAAGAGAGAGAGAGAGATAGAGAGAAAGAAGGTGTCGAGTGAGGAGAGAGGAGACAGGTGGGGGTAGGTTCTAGAGCGAGCGAGCGAGAGAGAGAGAGGCCGGAGTGAATTTAGTGAGAGGGGGAGAGTGAAATATTTCCAAATTTGGGCATCAGATAGGGTCCGCCTGCGTACGGAACATGCTGAAAACGGGTTGGATATGTCAGGTATCTTACGGTCCGGGGTATTCTACCGGGTCCATATCCTCTTCGCGAAATAGGGCGTCGATTCGGACCAAACTTGTTGGTGTAGGCGGATTGAATTAGTTTGGATATGGCCTCGTTTGGGAAAGGTTAATTTAGTAATTTTTTGACTATTTAGCTAAAACTGTAGGTAAAAAAATTTGTAGTTTGGGATGACTTGTTGGCTAATACGAAAAGATGTGCAAAAAAGTAGAAGAAATAGAATCTTTGACTTTTAGTATGAGTTCTTGGCTTTTTGGCTAATTTAGTAACTTTTTGGCTAATTGGCTAAAAAAATAAGTCCCAAACGGGCCTTAATATTCTCATGATTAATAATTCTAGAACTACAAATTCCTTTAGACTATGTATCATATCCTATGTTTAAATGAGTTAGGATTATAAGGAATGACTAATAGTTTAGAGTTTGGCTTAATCCTCTAATTTATATCTCACTCCCTTCTGTATATGTGAGATACCATATCTAGATGGATTGTCAATCCATGCTTTAATTGTTTAACCAAGTATTGAATTAATAATTTTATTAGGCTATTAGTCCAATTCTAAACTCATACCATCTAAACAAACATGATCGTATTGTATTGTAAAATATGGTCACGTTTGTTTGGTAGATTAGGTTTAAGGAGATTATTAGTGAGGTAACGATTAGTGAAAATATTATTAATGTGAAAATTATTAGGGAAAATTTATTAGAAAATCATTTTTTGAATGTTTGTGTTCCAACTAGTCTACAAAATATTATTGTATTTTAATAAGTTCTATTTATTGGATATTTGATCTACCAAATTCTAATCTTATATTCAAGATATTTTATAGACAATTTGTGCGGGGAGCAAATATTCAGGCAAGCCCGCACTCTTTCTTTCAAGCTCCGTTTCTATCCGACTACCTGCGTGCAAAACAGCAGTGAGCTACCCAGCGGTGTGTGGCCGGAAAATCCCTCCGACGATCAAGTTAGCACACACCTGAGGATAGAGAGTGTAAGGAAGAGTTGAGTGTAAGTATTTCTCTTACCAAATGTTCATCTATCCCAGCATGGGGGCGCAGACTCGCATTATACCTTCTACGCCCTAAAATCTACTCTCATTCGTCTCTCGACACGTGGTGTTGCTATCCCATCTATCAGCACAAATCTTGCTGAACACCACACTAACCAAACTGCCAGCCCACTCTACTAGGTGCTCGGTAGCCAGGGAATATTCTCGGCTATAACGGCCGTGCTGTGCAGCTGGCCAGAGCGCTCCGCTCGCCGTGCTCAATAAGGACCGAGCTCGTTTGCATCCCGGCATAGCGAGCTCGGGACAATTCCTACTGGTTTTGCCGCTGACCTTCCTGCCCGGCTAACTCATGAACCATGGAACAACAACGCCATTCCTGGCGCCAGACATCTCACATGTCCGGCCTCTATACCATGCACCCAAGTAGCTCGGTCTAACTGCGCCTTGCCTTAACCGAGCAAATCCTTTCAGGGCACGGGCTGTGCTACCTCGGCCCCAATTTGTTCGGCCCAAATCTGTTCGGCCATTACCATGGTCCAATCCATATCATAAATTTTCCTCTCAATTGCCCCTTAATTCCGTCCGCACAAGCGTGATTGGGATTACCTATTCTAACGCGCGGGTAACATTTCCTCGGTCCTCGATTTGTAATACGGTGACTGGGCTAGTTGGCATGCTTGTCTTCAAAACTTGCCGGTCGATGCCTCGATTCACCATCATGTCTCTTCAATACTGACGTCGCCGTAATAGGGACACGTGTGTCGTGCGCTGATTGGCCTCGAACGGCCAAACATCACATTCGTTCAGATTTAAATTTTTGGCGGTCTTCCTTCATTATATACGCCATTTCCTTATTCATTTCGTCTTTACTGATTTTCCTTCGTCCTTGCTGATCTAGAGCTTCTGCCCTTCCTTTCTTGCCATTACTTGAGTTCGTGTTCGATGAAGTACACTGCTCTCAACTGGTAAGTTTTTCAACCCCTTTTGTTGTTATTTCACTTGGTATTTCGCATATTAGGGCACCAAATCCGCAGGTTTTAGGACATAGGCACCCAAAAACCGTCCCTAACCCTTCACTCTTCTTGCTGTTCTTCATTTTCTCTGATGAACACTGAAGATCTGGGGCTGTCACGCCCCAAACTTGCCCCTAAAAGTTTGGGCATGACCTACACAGAAACGGACACATAACCTGGTATACATATCATGTGGGGCCTGAACGGAAGCATTTACCAATATAAATTAACATAAATAAAAGAACTGCATCCATTGAGCGACCACTATCATGCCAGGATCACAGACAGAACATAAGGCAAATAAACATACAGTGACGTGCACCAGAGAGTTAGTTATGTACATATATATATACAGAACCCAGCCCTTAGAATTGGGCGTAAAACAACATGGACAGGCAAAGGAATTATATATACATCAACCTTAAGCAAACAATCAGAGTGTAAAATCAAAAGTTAGCAAAAAGACTGCCTTCACTTAAGTGCCTGGATACTCTAAGGTTGACAAAAGAGGCACGGATGCCACGGGTTAAAACTGACCTCCAGGTGGAGTGCCTACAGAAACAGACATAAGACAAAGTGAGTCAAGCTCAGTGAACAGTAGTACATAAACAATTTAAAGATTAACTTAATTTACTTACAATGTACACATTTTTCTAATTAGATAAGTAAATGCAAAAATCATGTGGTTAGTTTGATTCTGTACACATTTCAGAACAGTCTTGTCGCGTTCATAACTCATAGGTTGGCCCTTGGCCTGATGGGTTCACACATTCACAAAATTAGCCCTTGGCTTAACTTAGATGCATAACTTCACAAATTGGCCCTCGGCCTTTGAGATTCACAGTTTCACAAGTTACAGATTCATACTTCACAAGTTGGCCCTCGGCCTCATAATTTCAGAATTCACAAGTTGGCCCTCGGCCTCAAAGTTCACAAATTCACAAAGTGGCCCTCGGCCTCATAAGTTCACAAATTCACAAAGTGGCCCTTGGCTCATAAGTTCACAAATTCACAAAGTGGCCCTCGGCCTCATAAGTTCACAAATTCACAAAGTGGCACTCGGCCTCATAAGTTCACAAATTATACCTTTCATATCTTCACAAATTATTTCTTTCATAAGTTCACAAGTTATTCCTTTCATATCTTCACAGATTATATCTTTCATAAGTTCACAAGTTATTCATTTCATATCATCACAAATTATATCTTTCATAAGTTCACAAGTTATTCCTTTCATATCTTCACAAATTATATCTTTCATAAGTTCACAAGTTATTCCTTTCATATCTTCACAAATTATATCTTTCATAATTTCACAACCGGGTGACCCATAAAGGGACCAAATTGGCTTTAAGCCCAGTTCTTGTATGTATGGACTCAAGAGGTGGTTCGCATTGCAGCACTTAGTTTCGTACTAGGAATCAATAGTTCTTGAAGATTGAACAATTCATATTATGTCATAGCATAAACGAAGTGAATAAACATAACATAATAATGCCAGGTTCATACGAAATACCGTTCACAAGGTGCACATAAATTTCCCTTTATGATTCATTACATGTAGCCATAGTCATCTACATATAACAAAGTATTAATGGGTGTGTTTGGGAAGAAAAAAAATAGCCTAGTTTAGGCTAAAAATCACAAAAAGACAAAATAGGCTAAAATAGCTAATAAGACAAAAATACACATCAAACCCATAATCATTTCACTTTTTCTCTCACAAACATCACATCCAACTACAAAAAAATTCAATCATCTTCCTAAACACAAAAATTTAGCCTACTAAAATAACCAAAAACTAAAAATATCCTACTAAAATAGCCACTTCCCAAACGAGGCCAATAATAATTATTACAGAAACACATGTGTCGTTACAGTACTATTCATGGAATAGAACAATTCGCACCATAACGTAGTCATATAACAATGTTATTGATATTCAATTCTTTAACGTATAAGGAAACCCATGGTTCTGTTCCATTTTCATTCGTTAATCCATTTTAGGCAGATGTCTATGTCATAAAACATGTATCGAACTAAATAAGGCTGTAGGAGTCCAGGATAGGACGTTCAAAATATCATGTTTCCATTTAGCGGGGGTTTATATTCATAATCCCTTCTTACCAACCAGTTGCATAATATTAATAATTCTTGTGCGGAGTTATAGGTAATTTACAGGTTATTATACCTTAAGGATAACCATTAACCATAACCAAAATGTAGAGTAGTTTCAGCGTCATA